>PVJA010004812.1:0-83307 GCA_004027025.1 Myocastor coypus | reverse complement strand
TTTTTTTTTTAAATGTATTTGGTTGTTACAGGGTCTTACTACACAGCTTGGACGCATACTGATCCTCCTGTTTTTCAGCCTCCCCAGTGCTGGAATTATACGCATACACTACTATGTCTGGATTCTCTGAGCCTTGGGGTGGGGCTGGCATGGCATATGGTGCTGGGGATCAAACAGTAGTCCCTGTGCTTGCCTAAGTAGGCTCTTTAGTTCCCTGAGCAATCTTGCTGACCTTAACTCCACAATTGACATAAACTGATAATTACCATTTGTTTTTAACCTCTGATCTTTCATTGGCCTCTCATCCCCAAGGATTTCCTACTCCTGCTACCTCAGCAGTGTCCTTGGTCCAGGGTCCTACTTTGCTGCATACCATCCTGCAGGTGGTGTTCTCTGAATGGCTTGCAAGAAGTAGCTGTGATCCAGGGGACCATCCTGGCTGTAGTCCGGCTGTAGTCCTCTCCATCTTCCAGCAGGCAACTATAGGTGGTAATCTCAGCCTCAGCCCCCATCTTTTTTTTTTTTTTTTGTCTTTTTGAGACAGGGTCTCGCTATGCAGTTGAGGCTGGTCCTGCGCTCACTTTTGTAGCCCAGGGTGGTCTCGAACTCGCACCAATCCTCCTGCCTCAGCCTCCCAAGTGCTGGGATTACAGGCGTGAGCCACCACGCCCGGCTACAGCCCCCATCTTGACTGTGCTGTCCAGCAGGTAGATTGGATGATGGAGCCAGTTGTCATGCTCATACTGTCCAGGTTCAGGCTACAGTCATCATTTTTGATACTGGGAATGTATGGAGAACCACAGCTTCAAAGCTCAGGGCACCTGTTCTCTTCTTTCTATAGGCCAGTGCATTTCCTTTTTTTTCTTTAATTGGTCCGCGTAACTTTATTGCAGCCAATCAGTGGCAGCCACGGGATTCAACTCACTCCCACACAAAGTGGGGGGTGAACGCGAAGAGAAATTTCTGCTTTTTGCCTCTGGTTCTCCCAGAGGGCCCCTTCTGTGTCAAACGATTGTGTCCCTGGAAAAGAAACGCTAAGACATCTTATATGCCTCTGGCCTACTGTAAGGCCTGTCCCTTGCACATTACCCTCCCCAAGTAGCAGGAACCACAGAACGCTCCACCTTCCAGCTGCTTTGAAAGATGTATCTTATTAGAAATAGAATAGAATGGGAAAAGTTATTTGAGGTGATAGAATATTAATATCTGTTTTTAGGTTTCTTTTTTTTACTTTTATTATTAGTACATATGTGCAGTACATAACATTTATAATCCTTGCGTGGAACTTGTAAATGTGCAAACACATCTGAATTCATTTTTAAAATATTTTAAAAAGAGAATAAAACAAGAAAACAAGCCAGGCATGGTGGCGCACGCCTGTAATCCCAGCACTTGGGAGGCTGAGGCAGGAGGATCGGTGAGAGTTCGAGACCAGCCTGGGCTACAAAACTGAGCTCAAGGCCAGCCTAAACTGTACAGCGAGACCCTGTCTCAAAAAGACAAAAAACAAAACAAAACAAAAAAGAACAAGAAAACAATGAGAAATTATACAGAATTTCACTAAACAAAATGTTGGGAATTCAACAATGGCTGAAATGTATGTTGCTGTCTTCAAATTAGTTGTTCAGATTAACAGATGTAAGCATGCAACAATGGTAGAACATTGATCAAAAAAATAAAAAATAAAAAAATTAAGTGTTAACTGTTCTTTTCAATAGATCAAGAAATTAGCAGGACAGTTATCCAAGCTATCCCGTGCATGTACACATATATTTTCCTCTTCTTTTTTTTTCCTTTCCTTCATCCCAGTTGTTCCTTCCCTTTGAGCAGTTTCTTTCCCTTTCACAATATCTGTTGTACCTTTCAGATTTTATTTACTCTTTCAGATTCTTACACTATAGAGACAATATGATGTTCACAGGTGAGTCTGATTTATTTCACTTAGGAGTATGGTTTCTAGTTGCACCCATTTACCTATAAAAGCGTTGAGTTTATCTTTCCTTATATTGAGTGATACTTCATTGTATAAAATATCAGTTTTTTATCCATTCCTCAGTTGGTGCACATTTGGTTTGCTTCCAAGATTTAGTAATAAAAATTGCTGTTGTATACACGGATGCACAGATAACTCATTTGCTTTTCTATAGTAGCGTAGTACTGCACTGTGCATCAGTGTCATAGTTTCTTTATTCATTCATTATGAATTGTGCTTGTGTAAGCATATTTGTATCACTATGATATGATGCCTTTAATTCTTCCAGGAAAATTCTAGAAGGTGAAAACATGGAGAAAATTGAATGTGTGTTTTTAGTTTTTGAGGAATCTCCATACTGATTTCTACAGTGTTTGTAGTAATTCACATTGCCACCAACAATGTAGAAAGGTTACTTCCCCCACAGCCTTACCAGCCAGAGTTTGTTATTATTTAATTTCTTGAAGATAGCCATTGTTTTCTGGGATAAGATGGAATCTCAGTATTGTGTTAACTTATACTATTTTCTTTATTTTGTAGCATTGTACAAGCAAAAGTTTAGAAAAGATTTTTGACTTTATTCCTGTTAGAAAACACTTCATATCACCGACTGCTACACATACACACACACACACACACACACACACACACAGAGATTCAGCTATACAAACATGGTCACATAGAGGTCATATTTCCAAATTATTTTTCATTGTATGGTAATTCTAAGATGCGTAATTTCTCACATTTTAACATTTCTAAATTGATATGTGTATTGTAATGGATGTACTTATAAGTGTTAGTATTTTATGTCTTTGTTAGTGATGTGTGTAGATCAGATTGGTAGCGATTCTCCAGTTTTTAGCCTCTCAAGCACTGAGTTTACAGGTGTGGGCCATCACGCCCAGTGTCCATAGCTCTTTCAGCATGCTCCAGGCGTGGGACCAGCATGGCATTCTGGGGATTGAATAGTGGCTGCTGCGCTTCGCTTAAGCACCTTCTTTCTTTTTGTTTTGGTGCTGCTTTGGATCAAACTTAAGGCTTTGCACATGGCAAGGAAGCTCTCTATACCACTGAGCTACATTCCCATGTCTGAAGACGTGAGAAGTTTTTGATATTTCATATTAGGCCTGAAAAATTCAGGGCCCTCCCTACCATTTTATTACAAAGAACATCCATCCATGTTTTTTTCTTTCAATATGACAGTGATTTTCATTTCAACCAAAGTAATATTCTTGGATAATTTACCAATTTTCATGTTTTATTTATTTAGATTTTTAAAACTCTCTTTATTTTTGTGCCAGCAATTGAACTTAAGATCTTGTGGTTGCCAGGCAGGTGCTTGTTCTACTGAGCTGTATCCTCAGCCCCTTCATTTTTTATTTGAAAGAGATTAAAAACAACAAAAATAATACAGAATTTCACAACAAGATGACAGGAAATTAACAGTGATTAATATATTATATATTGTTGTCTTCAAAGTAGTTGCTCAATTGCCAGATATACATATAGAGAATTGACCAAACAATGTAAAATTGTTTCTTTCAATAAACTAAAATATATTAGTACAATTATTTTACTTTCTTTTTCTTTCTCCTTTCCCCCATTCTGGTTGTTCTTTCCTTCTGAGAAGTATTTTTCCCTTTCAAAATATCCATTGAACTTTTAGTTCTTCTTTATGGTTTCACATTCTTATGCTAGGGAGACAATATGATGTTTACTCATGTGAGTTTGATTTAATTCACATATGAGTATGGTCTCTAGTAGCATCCATTTACCTATAAAAGCCTTGAGTTTATTGTCCTTTATAGCTGATTAATAGTCCATTATATAAAATATCACATGTTTTTTACCCATTCTTTGGTTGCTGGGAATTTTGTCCGTTTCCAAGATTTAGCTATGACAAATTGTGCTGCTAATACACATATATCCCTGTGGTATGCTGCCTTCATTTCTTCTTGGAAAATATCCAGGAGAATAGCTAGATTTAATTGGACCTCCAATCCTAGTTTTTTGAGAACTCTCTGTGCTGATTTCCACTGTGGTTGCACCAGTCTACACTCCCACCACCAGTGGAGAAGCATGCCTTTTCCCCACAGCCCCTCCAGCATTTGTTATTGCTTGACTTCTTTTTGATAGCTATTTTTTCTGAGGTGAGATGGAATCTCAGTGTTGTTTCAATTTGCATTACTTGAATGACCCATGTTGACTATTTTTTCATGTTTATTTTCCATTGCATTTCTTCCTCTAAAAACGTATGTTCATTTCAGATGGACATTTTTGAATTGAATCTTTAAACTTTAGAGGTTTGATTTTTAAAAAATCTTTATATATTCTAGATAGAAATCCTTTGTCTAAGGGACAGTTGGTTAAAATTATTTTCCTAAGTTATAGGCTTTTTATTTACTCTGTGATTTATTTTGACATGCAAAAACTTTTTAATAAAATGGGAACCCAGTTGCTGATTCTTTTTTTCCCCCCAATTGTTGATTCTTTGAAGAATTTGCCATGGAGTTTGGGTTTTGTTCATGAACTCTTTGCCTACCTTATGTCTTCACGATTCTGCCTACTTTCTCTTTTAGTGGACTTAGTGTTTCTGTTTCAATATTTAGATCTCTGACCTATTTTGACTTTAGTTTAGTGCATGGTGATACACATAGGTCTAATCTTAGTCTTCGGGATGTAAAAAACCAGTTTTTCCAGAACCATGTCTTTAAGAGGCTATCCTTCTTCCAGGAAACATGTTTGGCCCCTTTGTGAAAGATAAGGTAGCTGAGTGTGTTTGTCATTGTGTCTGCATCTTCAAATATGTTCCAGATTTACTGATTTTCTTTCTTTTTTATTAAAACGTACAAGTTTATTACAAAGAGTCTCACTAAAAAAAAAAATGAAAGTATCTCAAAGAAAGGAAGCTGCCTGCAGAACTGGGGAAGACAGGGCAGTGTGAGCTGCTTAGCTCATTTGGGGTCAGCGTGAAGGTGTGAGAAAGGAAACAATTAAAAATGGCAGATGTTACTGTAGGAACCCAAAAAACAGGGGGCCCTGAAGATGCAGCCATCACTTCCAGAGAACTAAATAGGCCCTCAGCATGTCAGAATTCCATCTTACAGCTGCGTTGCTTCCATCCAGTACTGTACCCTTGGTGACTTAAAACTAAGACTTGAGGAGCAGTGGGGAGCATGCTCACTGCTAGAAAAGTTTCCCAGCATAGTTGACCTGCACTCAAGAGCCCTGGCTCCTCTCCAGTCCCTAGGGACATTTATATTTAATAATATAAATATACAGAGAAATAGAAAATATAAAATCTGAGGGGTTAGAGGGGAAAAAGTAGGGAACATAGCAAGAAGCCTGAGCAGGAAGGAGCTGCTTAAGCCAGCTTGAAGTCCTCTTTGACGCCCATGGCTTCTGGCTTCTGGCTTCTCCTCTTTGGTCTTCTACTCTTCGGTCACCTCTTTCTTTTCTTCTGGTTCTTTTTCTTTCTCATTTTCTGTTTTGACCCTTTCGACTTTCTTGAAGTTGGAACAGTTCTTGCAGCCACTTTCACCTTCCTCATCTGAATCAGAGAACTCTTCCTCACAGGTAATTCATTTGTTGGAGGAACAGATTGAGATACATTTGTCAGGGTCTTCTTCATCCTCATCACCACTTTCCTCAGGAATGGCATCCTCAGAAATTTTCTGCATTTATACCCCAGGTGCATGAGGCAGCAATCTCAGGCTCTCAGGGAGCCACTGTTTGATCTTCTCCAGGTACTCATTAGTGTTCTGGTTAGTCATATTGGAAGCACTGATGTGAAGCTTGAAGTCTGGTCTGAGGTATTCAAAGTAGTCATTGTGTGAGAATTCATTAGGGAACTCTGTCTAGGGCCACAGCTGTTTTGTACATCTAACACTGGGCAACATTGCAAATAGTGTAAACACCTTCTCCCAGCATCAGCATAGGCGGGTTGAAGCTTTTGACAAATTCCACACACTTGGCATGCTCTTTGATGATTTTATTGAAGCAACCCAGCCAATCCCCTGAGAAGGAGTCTGAGCCCCATTGTAAGATCAACGCACTAGCCTGAAACATTTCCATTACTTTGGACATTACTGGCTTGAAAATGGCCTCATAGCACTCATCATGAATCACATCTCAGAGTGGGTAGTTAACAGCATAATACTTGCCTTTGCCAGCCCCAGTATCCCATAGGTCCCATAGGTTTCCTGGAAAGTGCTCTCCATTCTTATGAAAGGCCATAGTCATGACCTGGTCTATGGTATAGAAGGCCTCTTTATGCCATTGCCATGGTGAATATCAATGTCAATAGACAGCACTCTCTGGTGATACTTTAGCAGTTCCAGGATGGCCAAGATGATATCATTGATGTAACAGAGGCCAGATGCCTCAGACTTCTTTGCATGGCGCAGGCCCCCAGCCCAATTCACAGTGATGTCTGCTAGCTGCTTATTAAGTTTCACAGCTCTTACTGCAGAGCCACCAGTAGACAACTGACAGAAGTCAAATAGGCCATCAAATACTGGACAGTCTCACCAATGTTGGATCTCTACATCTGTTTGCTATATTCGTACATATTATCTGGACAGATGAAGTGCAAGAACTTAATGTAGGCATTGATGTGGTACTTGGTCATCTCCTCAGCATTGGCTTTGTGAGGGTGATAGACTTCTGTCTTTTGGCAGAGGACACAGTTGAGATTGTGAGTCATGTGGATTTGGTGAGGCTTCGCTGGATGGCCTTAACCATAATAGTAATTTCCACCATCCCTGTTGTAGGAGTAACAAACTTTCTTCCTGTTACCCCGAGTCTGCATCATCTTGCTGCCTCTTACTGATTTTCTTGAGTCTGCATATGGTCTTGCTCACTGCCACAGATCTGCCTTTCCCAGTTTGAGAAGCACAGGTTATGCTGTGAGCATTGTTTTTAAGACATTTCTTTTACTGAACCCATCTCCTCTTCTGATTATAATTATGTGGGAGTGAAGAGGAGCTCTTTTTTTAAAAGCACCCACTCCACTAAGGTCTCAGAATGAAAGATCTAAGTACTTACAAAAGATTCATTATAATTTAAGCCCGTCCTTAGCTGTTATCTCCAAAACTGATTTTTCCAGAGTTCCTGAAGTGACCAGGATTAGTTGGATTTACTTGTCTGGTCAAGTGCATAACAGCTTTGTGCCAGAAAGATAAGTTATTAACTGCACTGAAAGAGTATTATTGCTCTTCCTGATTAGAATCAGCTTATGAGAATAAGAATCCATCTTGCCCAGGTGGTCATCTTTTCATTGTGAGAAAAAAAATGATGTAGAAAGTGAGGCATCAACTGAAGTCTAACTCAATATTAGTTTGTCTGCCAGACTCTAAAGAAATATGAAGCCTTTCACTTTATAAGTCTCCTTCTTATGGAGTGCTTATGTGCCACTCCCAGACATACATGCTGAAGTCTGACATTCAAGGTGATGATATTTGGAAATGCTATTTTTGGTAAGTAATTAAGTCACAGGCATGGGACCTTCAGGAATGGGATCTATGTCCTTATAACAAGAGATGTTAGAAACACTGGTTTCTTCTCTCTGTTCTGCAAAGACTAGTGGAAAGACAGCTATCTACAAGTGAGAGAGTGGTCACATCAGAAACTAGATCCATTAACACTTTGATTTCAGACTGTCCAGTGCCCATTACTATGTAAGAAATAAATGTTTTTTAATACAACATCTATGGCATATTTGTTACAGCTGTCTGAGGTTACTAATACAACACTCAACGCAATAGTAGCCTATCAATTATTATTTATGCTTTCATCTCACAATCATAATCTAATAAAATTTTTTAAAGCAGGTGTTTTATTTTACACACTGCTATCTGCTTAAATTTCCTAATTGCTCAAAAATGTATTTCTTGATGTTTTGAATAAGTGACTATATTCAACAAGGAATATAGCTCAGTGGGACAGCACTTGTGTGGCAAGAGTGAGATCATGGGTTTGATTCCCAGTACCGGAATACATAAATAAATAAAAAATTATATAAACAAATACCAACTGTAACATCTCAGAGGATGGATGTTGTTCCAAGCAACAGGAAAGAAGTTCTAAGAGAGACAGCTGGAAAAATATTTAAAAGATCACAGATTTCGGGTAAATTTTAATGTCTCATTTCTGGTATGAACACACTCAATTGGATAGGAACTTAATTCAGATAAATACAGATACATTATATAAATTCACATGTAAGCTTAAGGAGACAAAACTTTTGGAGCACATGTAACACAAAGAAAGATGAATAACTTAGGATGTCTTCATAACTTTGAGTTTATGAACATCAACATAATAATATATTTTGAAAAGTTAACTTCATAAAACACATGACAATGGTGATTCATCCAAATACTATACTTTAGGAGATTATTTATAATTGAGCCTGTTGACATTGTCTTTTCAAGAGTGGGCATTTGAGACAGCAAGTGTGAGAAATCTTTTCAGTTTAAATGAGAATTAGTTGGATTAAAATTACTTTTAAGGTACGAAAATGCCATTTGCGTGGTAGACCCTTTCCTTTATCATTGACAATTAATAACATTTTTATTTTCATATAATTGTGTACTTTTCTGTACTGGTCAGTAGTCATAGAATGATAGAGAGAAGTCATGACTTCAGCCCAAGCAGAGAGCAGTAGGTGTGTAAGGGTGTAAAACTCGTGTTCTGTCTTATAACTTGAGTTTATTATTTATAATCGAGTTCATTGCATTTCTCCTAACAAAGATAGCAAATCTGGCATTTTTTTAATAGGCTTAGTTTAATCTTATTAAAATGCTAAAGGTCAACAATGTTCTTATTTTTCCAGGAAAGTAAAATCTGGAGGAAATCTAGGGAGCTCTATTTCAAATGGATGGGTCAACAAGAGGTAGAAGGAGAGGGATGGAAGAAAAAAAAGAATTGAAGAGGGAAAATAATGAAGATGGAACTTTTTTGCATGGGGAGGGAAACAAGAGTTAAAAGAAGCAGGATAGGAGGGGAGGAATAGGGGATAAAAAAAGAACTATATGTTGTATGTACATGTATCAACCCCAATAAATGTAATTATTTACTACAAATATGTGCTAATTAAAACAAAAATAAAAAGATACAAAGGATGAATAAAAGCATTCAATAAAAGCATTTGGCCATCAAAATTTGGCAGATAATATCAAGGTATAAACATGTACATTTGGTTTTTTTTAAAGAGGAAAAAGACTGAAAATTGTTTTACAGTATTCTTTCTATTAGAATTGACAATGTAAATTCCACACTTTCATGGGTTTACTATCTTGTCATAAAAACTGGGTGCATAAAGTGCTGTTCTAGACATTGTTTCTGGAACATTTAAAATTTCCACTTCATCTATTGGAAGAATTTAATCCTGGTTCATCCAATAATGTTTCCATAGCGATCAGTGCAATAGCCGCCTGGATCCACGTAGTTCCTTGCGGAGAGCCCTGGGCATGTATAGGAAGCCCAAGAAGCTTTGTCAGTGAAATACTGGGTGGATAGCTTAAAAGGCTCTTGTGTCATTTAAGAGCACAATAGGAACAGAACTGAGATCAGTTAGTCTACAACTCATTATAGATGCACCTGTAGGCTTTTGGTTCAGTAGTGTTATTTTCATTGGCCTCAGATTTTTCTAGGACAATCATGAGCTATGGATAATTAGGAATCTTAGAGTAGACCTTCCATGGAATTCTTTTTTTTCTTTTTTTACCATGTTTATGCTTTTAACAGTTTATTAACAATAGTAAACATATCATCCCCCTCCTTCCTATTGAGAATGGAAGAACAAGAGTGATAGATACAAAATATTGTATCAGCAAGTTAATAATCAAAAAGGATTATACCTTATCTCTGGGTGCAGTAGGCTATTTGGAAGATATGATTAAGATATCAAAAAAGTACAAGTGTAGGCTGGGGAGATAACTCAGAGGCCTAAGCACCTGCCCAGCAAGTGCAAGGTCCCGAGTTCAATCCCAGGTACTGCCAAAAAAATTAACAATATTCTTATTGATTTAAGAGGATTGTGTCAAAGGAATCTGAGAGAACTATCTTGCCCTCTTTCTGCCATCTCTGGATACTATGAGCATATGGCAGTCTGCATCCTGAAGGAGGTCATTGAACAAGACCTCATGGTGCTGGTGTGCTCCTACTGGACTTATGGCCTCCAAAACTGTGCAAAGCAAATTTCATGAATTTCATGTAAATTTGTTTGTATGTCACCCAATCTACAGTAACTGGCTGTCATAGGCCAAACTGACCAAGACACTATTTTTTCCCACCTGAATTTTCTTTGGACCTTTGTTAAAAATAAGCCTGTTGGTCTATTCTGTTTCACAACACTTTATTTTGTTATTCTATGTAATTATATTGATAATAATATCTCACTGTTTCAATTTTTGTAACTTTATAGTGAACCCTCATCAAATAATATGAGTATTTTAGTTTTTTCCTGTTAAATATTTTGGCTATTTCTGTTAATATGCTCACTGAAATTGTGATAGGGAATGTATTGAACCTATAGTTCAGCTTTCACAAGACTGAGATCACAATAATAATTTTCCTAATTCCTGAACATCGGCTATATCCCCAACACACACGCACACACACACACACACATATATATATATATATACCCTATATAATTTAGGTCTTCAGTTTTTCTAAGCAATGTTTTGTAGTCTTCAGTTTATAGGTCTTTCATATTTTTGTCATATTTATCAACGGATATTCAATATTTCTGATGCTATTGTAAATAGCATGGTTGTCCTTTTCCAAATTTATTATTTTGCAACTAATATATAAAAATACAACGTAATTTGTATTCAACATAATGGGTCTTATATTCTGCCACCTTCCTCAACTCACTGACTCAAGTCAACTTTTTAAAATAGATTCTATTGTATGTTATAAGTACATGGCTATATCACCTGAAAAAGACATTGATGTCCACCCTTTCGATCTGGAATATCTTACTCCTTTTCATTGCCTTATTTCACTGAATAGGGGACACAATACAATGTTAAACTGAGCTGCTAAGAACAGACTTGCTTCATGTGTTCCTGATCTTAGAGGGAAATCACTTGGTCTTTACTGATTAGGTATGAGGTTAGATGTAGATTTTTTTCCCATTGGTTCTTTTTATAGTATATAGGAAGTTACTTGAGTTTATAATTCGATGAGGATTTAAAAATCATTATAGGTGTCAGCAAGATAGCTCAGCAGTCTAGAGAGCCTGTTTAGGCAAGCTCAAGCAAGTTCAGGGACCATGGTTTGGATCTCAGGCACCACATGCCCAGGAAGCACAGCCCCAGGGAAGGCTGAGCTGGCAAAAAAAAAAAAAAAAAAAAAAAAAAAAATCATTGTAAGTGAAAACTTTTTTTTGCCTGCATTTGTTATGTGAAATCCTCTACTATCCTAATCTTTGTTCCATATAAATGTTTTCTCCTTACTACTTTTAACGTATTTTACATTACCATTAGTCTTGAACAATTTGATATGGATATGTCTTGATATGGTTTTATTTTTCTTGCACTTGGATTTATGTGTTTATAATTTTATCATACTTGGAAAACTGGGATATTATTTCTTCAAGTATTTTTCTCCCCACCTACTCTTCTAGTGACTCCTATTAAACATATGTAAATCCATTTGAAGTCACTCAAAGGTCACCAGTGTTTTGTTCATTTTTAAAAACATAAACCATGAAGTTTCCAGTGTGATTTCTGGGTATAAGTGAGCTTCTGATCCTGAACAAACGCCAGGAATTCATACCTCTATCCCTCCGGGTGATTCTGTTCCTGGCTGCAGGTAGTTTCCTCACATGCATGTTTTTTTAACATTATTCTCACTGAAAACTCATGAGAAACTCTGAAGACATTCAGAGATTCCCTCCCTATTTACCGCCTCCTTCCGCAGTGCTCCTTTCTGCAAATTCCTTCCACCTTGTTCACTCAACACTTTTAGCTCCATCTCAAGTCAGGGAGTCTTCCAGATTCCTCTGTGTTGTCCCACCTGCAATATGGTGAATTACTGTGAAGACAGTAAGCTGGAGGAACATATGGCTTACTCACTTTTCTTCCCTCTTTCAGGAATCACAGTTCCTTTCTTTCTTTCTTTCTTTTCTTTTTTTTTTTTTTTTTTCCCTGCCTCAGGTTCATTTGTACAAAGAGCACAGGAGGACACCAGCCCTCCACAGATGGCACCCAGGGGTCACATCAGTCCTGTTTTTATATCAGCAGATAAGAAGCTTTTACTGTGGAGCCTTCACGGGGGCCTGGGCACCTTTGGGGACTTGGGAACCTTTGGGAGCCTGGGATGGAGCAGAAGCTGGAGTTTGGGCCTTGGCAAGAGCAGAAGCTGGATCTTGGTCTTGGCTGGAGCCTGGGCCTTTGGCCAGCCAGGCCTGCGACCCTTGTCAGTGTGGGCACAGTTATGCTTCCAAGTTTGGGATGCAATATAGGCAAGCTGAGCAAGCCTGTGGTTTACTCCAACTTGGGATAATCTTGGGCTTGACCTCTTGGGGCTTGACAAGGGCCTTAATAGCCTCAGCGCCTGGACTCATGGCCTTGGCATTGTTTGCTTGCATCTTCTTGAAGCCCTTCTTGTTATGCTTCTTGGCAAAATGCATGCTCCTAAGGAATTTGGGATCTACCCCCTTCAGAGATTCATACCTTCGTGAATGTGGTTTCTTTCTTTCTTTCTTTCTCTCTCTCTCTCTCTCTTTCTTCCTTCCTTTCTTCTTTCTTTCTTTCTCTCTCTCTTTCTTTCTTCTTTCTTTTTTTGTGTCTTTTTGAGACAGGGTCTCACTATGCAGTTCAGGCTGGCTTTGAGCTCACTTTTGTAGCTCAGGCTGGTCTCAAACTCACACTGATCCTCCTGCCTCAGCCTCCCAAGTGCTGGGATTACAGGCATGCACCACCATGCCCGGCTGTGACTGAGGTTCTTGGTGCCATTTCTGTGTCATTTTGGGGACTGGTTGTGAGTGGCAGGTCTTTGACTTGGCCATAACTGCATTATAAATTGTGGCTGCCAAGCTCCTGGAACTGGAAGAAGAAAGAAAGAAAAAAAAATGAATCACAGTTCTTTATTTGGTAGAAAAGCATTGTTTCAAAACTGAATTTAGATTTCATTCTAAATTAGAAAAAAGACAAAATATCCACTAATACCACTCCTATTCAGTATAATTCTGGAAACAGTAGCCAGAGTAACTAGACAAGAGGAAGAAATAAAAGGTATAAGGACAGTGTTATGGTTTATATCTAGTTGTCCCCCCAAAGCCTCATGCGATCATGGGGCGTGGCTTCTATAGATTGAGACTTGATTCATGATCCCTGGGATTGTATTGTAGTACTGATGGGATTATCAGTCTGAGTAAGGCTGAAACTATGGATGTGGTCTAGGGCGGATATCCTAAGGCGGAGAGCCTGAATGTAATATAAAGAGTGACAGAGAAACAGACTCAAGCTGTAGCTGTTGCTCTCTGCTACCCTGTCTGGTTGGCTGCCTCTGTCACCATTTTGTTGCTGTTCCACCACATGAACTGGATGCTCTCTGCTCTGTTCCACTCAGCATTGGGCCAGCAGAATATGGACTGAAACCTCCAGTAACTGTGAGCTAAATAAACCTTTCCTTCCTTCATTTTGAGTGTCGGGTATTTGTCGCAGCAATGAGTAAAAAGTAAGACAGACAGGAAAGGAAGAAATTAATTTATCATTATTCACAGATGACATAATATTCTACATAAAAGACCCTAAGATTCCATCAAAAGATCTATAGATTTAATAGCCAAATTCAGTAGCATAGCTGGATAGAAAGTCAGTACTCAAAAATCAAAGTCATACCTGTACATAAACAACAAATTAAGGGCCCAGAAGGATGGCTCAGTGGTCTAAAGCGCATGCTTAGGAAAGCTTGGGTGGCTGCAGGGACTGAGGTTCGATCCCTGGCACCACATGCTGCACCAGCCCTGCCCTGAGAGGAGGCTGAGCCGGCAATAAAAATAAATAAACAAACAAACAAAAGTTCTGAAACAAGAAAAAAAAATAATTCTAAAAAAAATATAATCTAAGAGAGAAATTAGAGAAACTACACCTTTCAAAATAGCATTCTAAAAATGAAATGCTTAGGAATCTGTCTAACAAAAGAAGTACCTGTATGTTGAAAATTATAGTCCTCTGAAGAAGATACAAGAAAATGGAAAGATAATCCTCACTTAGGGGTAAAATGAACCAATATAGTGAAAATGCCCATCCTTCCCAAACTGTTATACAGATTTAATGCAATTCTAATCAAAACATCATTAACATGACTCATAAAACTAAAAGAAAACATTCCCAAAATTCATCTGGGAGCAGAAGAATTTCAAAACAACAAAAGCAATTCTGGTCAGGGGTCATCACAGAGGTCATGACAATCCTGGACTTCAAATTATACTGCAAAGCTACTGTGATAAAATCAGCATGGTAATGAAAACAAAAAAGCAAAAAACAAAATAAAAAACAGAACTGAGAATTCACACCTGTGGAACAGAGTGGGAGATGCAGAGACAACTACAAATACAATCAACCACCTTATCTTTGACAAAGAGAGCAAACATGTTCGCTGGAAGAAAGACAGCCTTTGAAATAAGTGGTTCTGGGAAAACCAGCTTTCAATATTCTAAAGACTAAAACCAGACTCATGTCTACCACCATGCACTAAATTAAAACCAAAATGGATGAAAGATATAAATATTAAGGGAGAAACAATCAATCTGGAAAAGAAAGTAGGTAGAAATCTTGACATAGGTGTAGGTAGAGTTTAACCCAGACTATAAGGTACATACTTCAGATAATTAACAACTGGTATATCACTTTATTAAAAAAAGTTTTGCACAGAAAAATAAATAACCAGAGGGGTGAAAAAAAAAACTCAGAGAGTGTGAAAAAATTTTATCCAGTTCAAGACAAAAGACTTCTATCTAGAACATGGAAGTAATTCAAAAACTCAAAATTCATAGACTCAATGCATAAACGGGCATCTGAAATGAATACACATTTCTCAGGTGAAATACAAACACTAAAGCATGAAAAAAGTTCCATGCTGTTGCTCATTCAAGAAATGCAAATTAAAACAATACTGAGATTCCATCTCACCCCAGAAAGAGTGGCTATCATGAAGAAATAAACCAATAACAAGTGCTGGCAGTGTTTGCAGGGAGAAGGGCACCCTTCTCCACTGTTGGTGGGAGTGTGTAGACTGGTACAACCACTGTGGAAATTAGTGTGGAGATCCCTCAAAAAGTTAGGATCAGAGGTCCCATTTGACCCAAACAATCCCTTTCTGGTTATTTTGCTAGAAAAATTGGAAATCTCATACCACAGCTATGTATTTGCACCCATGCTTGTAACAGTACAATTTCTAATAGCTAAATCTTGGAAGCAACCTAAATGCCCACCAACCAAGGAATGGGTACAATAAATGTGGTATTTTTGAACATAGTGTATTCCTCAAACATAAAGAAGGATAAGTTTGAGACTTTTACAGGCAAATGAATACAACTTGAGACTATGATCATTAGTGAAATAAATCAGACTCCTGTGTCTAATCATCATGTATTCTCCTTACTATGAGAAAATAAGTTCTACAATGTAGAATACATGTTATAAAATGGGAAGGAATTGTTTAAACAGAAAGGGGGACAAAAAAAAAAAAAGGAGGAACTAGGATGGATGAAATGGGAAAGGACAATAGGGAAAATGCAAGTCCATTGTACTATTATTGTCAGCTATGCTATTGGTGTTTCTTGGTTCATTCAAAAGGAAGGTTTCTGCTAATGTTTTCTACCCTGAGCACTACTTTAAAGATAACAACATGTAATGTATCAACTATTATTATTCTCCTATTATTTTGTTATGAAACTCTATGTTTACCTCTTTTTCCAGAAAATAAAAAATGAAAATAAAAGAAAATCATTGTTTCATGCATCTTCCTCATGTATTAGTTGTTTGAGGTTAAGGGGCCGGGTAAATCTGGTCATGTTACTCCATCCTGACTGACAGTGTGATTTGGTCCTAGTGTATTTATTTGGAGAATGAGGGAAGGTATTGCTCATTAGAAAAATAGAAAGAGAGAGAGAGAGAGAGAGAGAGAGAGAGAGAGAGAGAGGTGAAAAAGGAAGGAAGGGAGAGAAGAAAACAATTTGATTTGCAAGACTCATTGGGAAACAGCAAAGTTAGAAAAACATTTTCATGAAGGTAAATTTATTTAATTTAAAAGACAATTCCTTATGACAAGATGGCCTATTTTTTTTTGTTGTTGTTGTTGTTTGTTTTTTACTTTTTTGTGTTTACAAAAGAGACTTTAATTTTGTTTTGTTTCTTATTTGGAAAAATTGAGAAATAATGACACTTATAAGTCAAAAATCAAACCAAATCAACCAACTGAGCAAGCAAACAAACAGAAAAACAGTACTGCCCTATGAAACCCCAAGATCTGGAAAACAGTGGCTGAAATTTGAGGGTAAGAAGCATTACACTCCAAGTGGCTAAGAAATTATTGATTTCTGAGGTGACCAAAACCTGAAAACTCTTTGAAGCTTGCTTCACATCTCTATTTACCGTTACATCTCCAGGGCCCAACGCGTAGCTGATGCTCAGTACAGCTGTACTGAATGAACAAATTAATCATGGGCCTGCTGTGTAGTTCCCAAGACTGCAGGTGTTGCAGGTCTAGGAATTTTCCGATGCAGCCCTCCTCTTAATTGACCTGTTTCATTAAAGTGGGAAGAGTGCAGTTAATTGGCTTTCATGTGGGTTATATAATACAGGTTATTGCACTCCTCTGTCAAAGCTATTGTGCAAAGCATCTGAGACGAAGAGCCTAGTTGGTTGATGATGTCTTAGACCAGGAGTATAAGTACAACTAAAAGAGCTAAAAGAGTGCAGCCTCAACTAGCAAATCTGCTAAAGTCTAAGACTGCAGACACAAATTTGGTGAAGAGCTGACCATGTAAACATCTGCCCTGTGTGTTACAACTATGACTGCCCCTTATTACAGTCACTTGAGCTGTTTTTAAACCATATAGATGCTGAGCTTACACTCAGTGATTCAGTCTCAGTGAGTGACATGTAGGGAAACTAGAATGGTTTTAAGGTTTTAGATAATTTCATTGTGCAGAATTTTCAAATCACTGCATAGAACCAACACATAAACAATCCCTGTCGTTCTTCCTTTGCTGATCTCTCTGACTCAAAAGGTGTTCTATTTTTTTTTGTTGTTGTTGTTAAGGTAATACCAATAAGAATCATGCATTAAAAGTCCAAATCAATAGCATATTGTTAGTGAAGTAAATCAGCCAACGAGTTCTCTCTCTCTCTCTCTCTCTCTCTCTCTCTCTCTCCCCTCCACCCCGCTATCGGGGATTGAACTCAGGACCTGTGCTTGCCAGGCAGGTGCTTATTTTCTGAGCTATTTCCCTGGCCCCATAGCCACATGAGCTTAAATATCACTTGGTTTATTTTATATGAGAAACCTAAAAAAAAGAAATTTGAAAGCAAAATAAAAGATAGTAGGAATTAAAGAGATTGGATTTTGGCTAATGGGAGGGGACCTAGAGGGAGATAGAGGGAAGAGAGAGAGAGAGCAAAATAGAAAGAATTAAGATTATTATGTCCATAGGGCTGGTGAGACAACTCAGTGGACTAAGCACCTGCTTAGACAAACACACAGACCAGGGTTTAATTCTTGATATTGCATCTTTCCCAGCTGTACCTCCAGACATGCTGAACCAGTGACCAAGACCAGGTGTGATGGCACATGCCTATACTCCCTGCACTGGGGAGGCTGAAAAAGGAGGATCACTCTGAGTCCAAGCTGCGTAGTGAGGCCCTGTAGCAAATACATTAAAAAAAAAAATCTGTGCTGCAAGATTATTATGTACATGTGCTAACTCCCTATGATGAATATAACTAGGTACTGTAAACATGTACCAAGAAAAACCCAAGTCAGATATCAGTAAAAAAAAAAAAAAATCCTGTCTTTATTTTAGCATCAATATCCTTTGACCTCTACAAGCTCCATTTCTGTTCTACAAGTAGAAAATAAAAGCTCGTAGGCACTGGCCTAATTTAGTACAACTGCAATCAAACCATCACACTCAAGGCTTACCATTTCAGGCACTTATCTAGGTCAAAACTCTTTCTCAATCCTGATTCTCATTGAGTTCCCTGGGAAGGAATTTCATTCTTAACAGCCTGCAAGGCTGTGGGGAGAGAAAGGGATTGTGAAGAATGAGGTTTGCCAACAGGAGGAACTACAGCTGCTATCTCAGTCATCTTTGGCCAATTCCCGCTGTCAGTGTCTCCATCCAGAGCGCTCTAAGTGTGCAGTTCATCATCTTGTTTGTGTACCTTAGAGGTATTAAAAAAATAAAATACAATCCTGAGAATTCTGTTTGCTATTTTGTAATCTTGCCCCTTTCAATGGAATCCTCTTTGTATTTACCATAAATGTTTAAGTCCAGAAACAAAAATGATTGGAGGAGAAACCTTCTCATTAAAAAAATTCTTCTTCTAAACGCTGAAAAATCTTCATAAAACCCAGAAGTTGAAGATCTCTCTCTTTTTTTTTTTTTTCCCCCTAAGCATTTACTCGACAGGATCAAAGATACAGACAACTAAATGTAATTTTCATCAGTATTGCATTGTTTGTATCTGATGTGAAAACAAGAAGCTTTAAAATATTTTATGAGATGAAAATTTTATTTATTTATTTATATTTTAGGACAGGATCTACAGGATCTACAGAGTTGGCATTGCATGCCAGGGATTGAACCCTGGCTGCTGCATCCACCTAAACAGGTACTTTAATCTGCTGAGCTATTTGGCTGACCCTGAAAATTCTATTATATTGTGCATATGTAGGAAATTATCATATTTTACCCTTATGCACATGTACAATTAGTGTATGTCATTAAAATATGTCCTGAAAAAAACCTGAAGGTTAAAAATTATACTTCTCAAGTTCCACAGTGACTTCAGTATTGAGGATGTTAGGATTGTAAGAATTTCTGTCTTCAAATCTTTCTCTCCTTTGTATTCTGTTCTGATGAAAGGAGTCACATGCTGAGAGGAAAGCTGGCCTTTGGGGTCTGATGGAGGTAAGCCTCCGAGTGCCACTCCTGGCTGTTCTCCCCACTCTCGAGAACATCACCTCCTGAAATGGGGAGTTCAAGAAGTGATACTGGAGTCTGGAGTAGCATCACGCCAGATGGCAGAAAAGCAAAAGCACATTGAGTAGGGTGTGCGCCAAAAATTGCATGCCTTCTAGACGGCTTGTATTAATATTTTAAAATATCCTTGAGGATTTATCTGGAATGTGATGTTTCTAGGCGTATCAATCCCTCCCCATAAAATTCCTTCCATATTGTTTGTTCTATTGAAAAAGGTCTTCATCTCAGAAGCCTATGACTAAAACCAAGAGAATGTGTGCATTGAAGGCCTCAATACTATAATGGAGTCCGTGACAGGTTGATCTTGAACAAATGACTGCTTCCTCAACTGAAATTTGGTCCACATTTTGTGCTATAGCCAAGTTAGGCAAAATCAAGTGTATGAAGATTGGAGTGAAGAAGGAGGTGTTCACTTCGCCCACGGTGGAGATGGGCAGGCATACTTCTCGGGCGGGGTGCACTTCCTTATCCTTCTGGAGGTGTTGCACCCTCTCAGTCTTGTTGGACTGGTGTTTCCAGAATTGCTCTGCCCCAAAGCTTCCCTTTCTGTGTAAGTAACCTTACACAGCCTTTCCCATTCTCTGTTCTTTTCCCATAGATTCTAAGTTGTTCTGTTCATTCTACCCCTCTATACTATGTTCATAGGTCTTGACATTTTAAGTTTAGGGATCTTTTTGACAATTTACAGTGTGGCTGAAAAGAAATAAAAGGTGGATTACAACTATGAACTACATAATCTAATGTTTTCTAATAGCCACATTGAAAAAGTTGAAAGAAGCAGGTGAAAGTAACTTTGGTAATGCATTTGATTTAACTTAAATCTATCCAAAACTCACTTTAACATTTAATCATTATAAAAATTATGAACAAAGATAATTTTCTTAATAAAGATTAAGGAGACTCCTGACTTTTCAAAAGTTCATGATTTCCTCCCTCCTTCCTTGAAAGTTTTTAATTTTTCTTTGAGAAGATAAGAAGAAAAGAAGACCACTTTTATTGGATGCTTTTTAAATTTCTGGGTCTTTGCAGACGCTTAGAAATTTTCTCATGGTGCATTTAGAAGAATTCCAATGAAATTCAGCTAATCACCTGGATCCTAATATTCCGTAGGTATGCAACTGAAGATCTAGAGCTCATAATGATGCCTCCCACGAGCACAACAGGAGGCCTAGAGTCAGCGACAGTGTTTCATGCCTTTTTTCACAGATTTGTGCTGGAAATGCTCAAAGGTCAGTGGTGGAAGCCAGGAAGTCTATGCCAGCAGGATGAAGAATCTGTGCCAGCAGGCTGAGGGGTCAGAACTGGAGCCAAGAAGCAGCCCTCTAGGTAAGCAGCTAAGCTTCCGCAAAAGTTCCACAGCCATCCTCAGCAACAGTGAGGTCCTCCAGCAGTGAGGAGATCTGAGTTCCCTTCAGGGAAGCCAAGGTGACAAGCTTCTCCACGATGCTGAGCAGTGCACCATCTTCCCCTCCGGAGCCAGGAAGCGAGGCTGGAAATGAGGACCACAGCTCCTCCAGTGTTCAGTGGGAAAGCCAGCATGGCTAGGTCCTCCAGCAGCACGGCCCAAGAGAACTAGCAGCTTCCCAACAGCTCCAACACTTCTCCAACTGGCATCCCTAACAGCATTCTGGTAGCTTCTCCTGTTCTGCCTTTTATGCTGCTGGCAACAACCCGCAGGTGGGCCTCCCACACCCAGCGCCACACTAGTTTAATTCAGCTGGGTATTATAAGTTGACTGCCTATTAGAAATCCACTATACTCACAATTTTAATTCCTTAAATAATAAGAAACATGTGATTATATATGTATTATATACAATATTCATATGTATATCAGTACTGCTCAGCAATAAAGCAGGATCAATACGAGTCGTCTGTAGGAAAAATGGATGTGTTTTGAAACCACAATCCTAAATTGAATTAATCAGACATAAAAGATTAAATATCTCGTGTTTCTCTTACATGAGAAACAACCAAAATAAAAAAATTTAAAGAGTAAAGTAAAAGAGAGGGTTGATCATGTAGCTCTGTAGTAGAGTCCCTGTCTAACTGCTGAAGCCCTGAATACAATCCCCAGTCCCTAAAGGAAAAAAAATTAAAAAGATAACAGGAAACATTAAGATAGACTTTAAGGAGATAGGAAGGGAAAAATAAGCATATGTGACAGACAGACAGACAGACAGACAGACAGACAGACAGACAGAGATAACAATAAGGCAATATTTATTCCCTAAGCCAAGAATAGAAAGACAAATACTGCATATTCTTATTTATATATGGCGACTACAAAAACCTGATTTCATTGGAGTAGAGAGAATAGTGATAAAAAGAGACTTGGAAAGATTATGAAAATAGAGATAGAGGGAGATCAAATAAAAGATATCAAAATATATATGTTAGGTACAAACCCTCATAATTGACCAGACCAGGCATTCTGACTTGAGAAGATTTATTGGAGGTAGGAACAAGTGGTCTGGCTATTCAGCAGAGCGAGACAGCAGCAAACAATGCAAAGAACGGGGCTTTCAAGGGGTTTTGTGGGGTTCTAGTATTTGCAGGCTGGAACAGCCAAGGCCGAGATGATGTTGGCAGGAGGGACTGTTGATGTTAACCAAGAAGAGTTTCTGTGATTTTCTGCCAGTTCAAGAAGAAGTGAGCTGAGACCAGGGTACACAAGAGGGCAGGGTTGGGGTTGTGCTCTGGCCCTAGCATTGGGCCAAGAGGGGGAGACTTTAGGACAGGGTGCCTGGGAAACCAAGAGGAAGAGTGTTTGGGGCAGGGTGTCCAGGAAACTTTGAGTCCTAGACTATCAATACACACTGTTTGAAATAAATTTTAAAAAGACAAGAAAACAATAAAGTTTTTTGTTTAGTGTTAAATTAATATTAAATTAAAGCAAGTATTAATTTGACCAATCTTGCACACCTATAGCAATTAATGTGAGCAGCAGATTTGGCAATAAAAATATGTAATATTATAACTATTTTTAATTTTTCATTCATTTTTATTTATTTTCACTTTTTTCATTTTAATGAGAAAAAGATAAAATAGCAATTAAACAGTTTCAAAACAGGTTAGTAGATCAGCTATACTAATTAATACATTGCATATTGTTGTCTTCATAATAGTTATTCAGAGGACAAGATGTTGACATGATATCTTATCTAAACAATATTAGTACAAACCTTTCTTCTCATTGAACTAAGTAGCTGTATATCTATCCTAACTATCTTGTATATATATTTTTTTCACTACTAAAATGGTCCTTTATTTACATCCTCCTTTTATGTTTTATTTTGTCAGAAATGGGTTCCATTGGGTTCCATTGCTGTGAGAGATGCTGCATTTGGATAAGCTTTTGAAGGACCTTTTCATAATTGATGCCAGTCCAAATAATGTAGGTACTTGAGTTATGCAAAATGATACTATATAGTCCAATAGTTTATAATAGTGGTGCGTTACCAGCATAATTGGCAATTGTCCAAAGTTGTTGACTTGAGCCTTTTATGGCTCAGTATATTAATATAGCTTTACTTTTTATACCTCATGGTTATACTTTTCTACTGGATGATTAAGACCAAGTTAAAGCAAGACCTATATAACTAAACATGTAACTTTTGCTACCTGACAAGGTCAGTCAAATCTCCTCAGCATTTACCCTGGAACCACGTATAGAAATTTGTAGTGCTTTTGTCAGTGTTAGCCATCTGGATGAGCCAGGCTATTACTTGACCAATTTTGTCTCCGTGAAAGCCTGAGAGAATTTTTTCTCTGTGTGTGACTCTCCTTGAGCACACTATACATAATTGATCACTTTCCTCTGTACCATATGTATTGTTTTATTTATTTATTTATTTACTTACTTACTTACTTATTTGGTACAAGCTCTTGCTATGCAGTTCAGACTTTAGTGATCCTCCTGTTTCATCCTCTCTAGCGCTGAGATTATAGGCATGTGCCACCATGCCCGGTACTGGTGGCTGGCAGAGTGCGCTAGAGATGTGAGGCTGACACAGCATGTGGTACCAGGAATTAAACTTGGGTTCTTGAGCTTGCCAGGCAGGCACTTAGACCACCGAGCAATCTCCCTAGCCCATATATTTTTTTTAATTTTATTTATTTATTTTTTTCTTGTTTCAGAACCTTTATCTGTCTATTCACTCATTTTTATGGCCGGCTCAGCCCACCCCGAGGGCAGGACTGGCGCAGCATGTGGTGCCGGGGATCGAACCGCGGTCCCTGAATCCGCCCAAGCTTTCCCAAGCAGGCGCTTTAGACCACTGAGCCATCCCGCCGGGCCCCTCCCTAGCCCATATTGTTGGGTGTTACTCTGTTTCTGTCTTTGCCTTTCCTGTTTGTTTTTGCTTTTGTTTTTGTTTTTACTCTTTAAAATAATAAAAAATTTTAAAAGATACTAAAATACAGTTAGATAGGAGAAATAACTACTAGTGTTCTGCAGTGTAGAAGGGTGGCTACAATTATTAGGTCTTTGTACTGAGCCAGAAGAGAAGACTTTGAAAGTTCCTAACACAAAGAAATGATAATTGTTTAAGGAGAAAGAAATGCAGATTGCCTTGATCATTATATGTGGTGTGAATCTATAGAATTATCTCAATGCACCATACAATTATTTACAAATTTTACAAACTACAATAATTGTGGGAAAAAGTCATTTCTCATGTCAAGCATGGATGACTCTCTGAAATTCACTGCAGATCTTCTTGTTATTGTGTAGGTTCGTGATTTGCTACCAAACATAGACTGCAGAACTCACAGTGGTGGGCTCCTAATGGGGTTTCTCCTCCAATTCAGACCAGACTCTAGATGCTTGCGTTGTATTTATTTAGCATCTTTTGGGTTGTGTATGATTTTTTTTTTTTCATTTAGTACAGGGGATACAACGTCTATAGGGTTTTATTATGTAGATTGGACTCCTAGTGATCCTCTTGTTTTCAGCCTCCAAAGTGTTGTGATTGCAGGCATGGGCTACCATGCCCAGTCTCAATTGCCATCTCAGTGCACCTTGGGGATGCGGCCAGCACAGCACGCTGGGGATGAAACCCTGGCCACTGCCCTCTGCCTAAACAGGTGCTTTAGTCCACAGAGCTATCAGGCTGGCCCGGGTTGTGTACAATTTTTTGATCATACTTTATTTAGAATTTTATAAATTTTAAAGATGACATAATCTTAAACACAGTTAATAAATTTTAAAAATCAGGTAAACAAAAAGAGCAAAAAAATCTGATTCCTGGAGGAATTATCATTTCTAACACTCTTCTCCTTTATTTAGCTCCTGCTATATTTTCCCCCTTGGCCAGCAACCCTGAGGTAGTTTCTCATGAAGCCTTCTCATGTAACTGGAAAATTCCTGCAGCTGCAAGGCCAGCTCTCAGTCACAGAGCTTTCTGAAAAGGTTTCCATTCAGGGAAAAATGGCAATATGAAGGTCGCTAGAAAAGTGAAGTCCTCTTCTTTCTTGTTTAATGTTTATACAGATTTTAAAAATATATCATCAAAGAAAAACTGTACAAGGTGTTCTTTGCTTTGCCATATCAATATAAATTCTAGCACTTTGACTAGAATCAGCATAGGGTTTGGCTATATCTATGTAAATTCCAGAAGTTTGGCCTACACAGGATCTCAAATGTGAGTTTATGAATCCATGTTTTCAGTGAAACCCATTCATCCCCTGCAATGGGTCAGGGCTCCATCCTAAAGTTCAACTGGACCAGTTACCTGTACTCAGAGAATCTTCATCTCACCTCCTGGAGGTTGCTATAACCCAAGACCTCAAGTTAGGTAGACCAGAATCTCAGTTTTCCTAAGAATATTTATTCTCTGGAGAAGTGAGACACTGTAAGAAAAATCAAAACAGATTGACTGTAAATAAGACTATTTCTGAGCTGGCCCCACACCCTTATTAACTGTTTTACAATTTGCCACACAGGCTGGGTCCTCTCAGCCTGATCTAAGATCTGCATGAATCATACGCACACTCCAGATCTGCGGGGAGAATACATATGCACATATCTGCTGACATGCATGTGCATATGTTCTTAGGATATTTAGATGCTTATTTATAATTTCCAAGTCAGTACTTATGAAACATGGAAGGATGTTCATATCTAACCATCTAAATTGTGTGCAGTGAGCTAGGTGTGTCTACCTCGCTCAGTACCTTGCTTAATGATATAAGATAGGTACAATTTTGTGCTCATTTCATATGACACAGAAGCAGAAGCTTATAAATTCAGGTTGTCTGTGGTCACCCAGCTAGGAAGGGGTTAAGGACAGATTACAGCATGCCTCTCTGATTTCTGGGCCTTTCCAGTTCCATGATTTTGATCTCATTTTAGTAATATTAAGCCTAACTTGTCTTTTAAATCATTTCTACTGTATTCTTTCATTTTATTCCAGTTATCCATTACTTATTTAATCAGATTTAGTCTACTTTTTGAAATTATTTTTCAAAAGGAGTTGGATTGCTTGTTTCTTAATCAGGGAAAGAGAGCAAAAGATCCTAATTTGGATCTCAGTCTTCTAAACATACCACAGACTGATTATTTTATTTTGGTTCCATTGGAGAAATACAAAAAAGAAATAAACTCACTTTTTTTCTATTTTCTCTTCCTCCTTGACATACCTTGGGTTAAAAAAATTGAAAAAAGATAAGAAAATTTTCACCCAAAGGAGGATAATCAGGTAACTTCTCTGTCTTTCCAGACACTAATTGTGAACATTTCCTAACTATTAAATACGGGGCCTCATTCTTGTAGGGCCTAGGTTGTTTGACTGACTTTGGACTATTTTGAACTCCACAGTGAGCTAGGGAATGAAGCCAAATCTAAGGCTCAGTATCAAAAGAGTCAAAATAGTTTTAAATTACCGATGCAATGTTTACAGAATGAGGCAATGCTTTTCATAACCAAGATCCAAATGTTAGTGTTCAATGGATTAATAATCAATCATAGCGATTGCAGAGTAGTAAGCACTTTGAGTAAGTAGACAGTTTGTTGCTATGTATACTGGGATAGCCTCCAGAGTCTATGGAGGATAACAAGTATTCAAGCAAAACCATCTAATACAACTGTTGGCCTCCTACACTGTTATTGATGACCATTATCAGAATCTGTCCAATTGTATTGCAAGGGAAACTTTATGACCTAAAAATTTCCTAACAATAACTTAGAATAGCACAAGTGTGGACAGCCACAAAAATTCATCTGCACGAGTGATTTGGGATATACATGTATTCCTGTAAAGCCGTCATGTAAGAGTCTGAAACTTGACAGTTTCATCCACAGTGACATTGGCCAAAATCATTGAGGAGCAAAATATCTGTTATTCATTTATTCTCAATATGTATTTTTCATTAGTATATGTTTGTGATACATAATGAGTATATTCATAGTCAGTACAGATACATATTGCATTGTAATTCTTGTTACTGACACTTCCCCTGCCCTCACTCTCTTCTCCCTCTCCTTCTAGATCCCTTTTTCATCTGTAGAAGTTCACTTCCCTGTTTTCTATCATCTTTTATTTTGCTCCTTTAAACTTAGGGTTTCTTGTATCAGAGAAACCACACAATACTTAAGCTTCTGTATCTGATACATATCACTTAGCATTATGGTCTCAAGGTCATCTATTTTATTACAGATGGCTCAAATTTATCCTAATTTATGGTGAGTAGTCCCGTACTGTGTATAAAGACCTTCGCTTTACCCATACATCTGTTGATGGACAAGGTTTAGTTATGATCAATTGTGCTACCATAAACACGGGCATACATGTGTCACTGTAATAGCAAGTCTTTAACTCTTTTGGAAATATACACAGAAGAGGCGTAGCTGAACTGAATGAAATTCTTATTTTTAGTTTTTTGAGGCACCTCTGTACTGATTTGTGATTTACATTCTCAACAAAAAGGTATAATGCTTCCTTTTGCTCACAACTTCACTGGCATTTGTTGTTTCTTGAGGTTGTGGTGATAGCCACGCTTTCAAGAGTAATATAAAACCTCAATGTTACTTTAAATTATATTTTTCTCATGACTAAAGATATTGAATTTTTTCATGTTCTTTGTGGATATTTATACTTCTTTTTATGAGAGGTATCTGTTTTTGTTGTTGATTTGTATTTTAGGAAAGAGTCTACAGGATGTTCAGGGTCTCACTACTAGATCAGACTCATCATGCTCTGCCTGTTTACAGCCTCCCAAGAGCTGGGATTACAGGCATGCACCCCACTCCTAATCTCAATCGCTGTCTCAGCACACCCCTAGGGCAGGGCTGGCACAGCAGGCCAGCCCAGCACCTGCTTGCAGGCACTTTAATCCGATGAGCTATTTGGCTGGTCCATATCTGTTTGTTTTGATTGTTCATTTTTTGATTAGACCTTTTCTTTTAGGGGAGTCTATTTTTTTCTAAGTATTTTATATATTTTAGCTACTAGATCCAGCTATCACTCCTGTCAAAGGAGTAACTGGCAAGAATTATTTATCATTCTGTAGGCTGTCTCTTTCCTCTGTTGACAGAGTTTCTTTGGCTGTTCAAAAGCTTTTTAATTTCATATGATCTCATTTGTTGATTGTTAGTGGTATTTCTTGTGCAACTGGAGTTCTGCAGAAACAGTCCTTGCCTATTCCCACGTTCAACAGCTTTACCTAGTTTATCTTGTAGCAGATTCAGTATCTTAATTCTTTTAACATGTACATTAAAACTTCCCTCTGAGAACTGATTTCATTATGACCCTACTTTTTGGCATGTTTTTCTTCCACTGTCATTTGACTATAGGGAATTTATTTTTCTTTCTTGTATTCTCCTGTGATCCACTGATTATATAGTAATGTACTGCTTACTCTCCAAGTATTTAGCTAATTTCTGTGAGTTCTTCTGATGTTGATTTCTAGCTTCATTCCACCAGGATTCAATACTATACAGTGAATTATCTCAACTATTTTGTATTCATTTAGCTATACTTCAAGGTCTCCTAATATAGGTGCACTTTAGAAAAAATCTTCTGTGCTGCTGAGAACAAAAATATTCTCTGGTTGCTGGATGAAATACTATGTAGCTAACTGTTAAATTCATTTGATCAATGGTGTGTTTAATCATATTTCTTTGTTGATTTTTTTGTCAGGCTCTGGTTGACCTAGTCGTGAGGAGTTAAAGACCCTCACTATAGTTGTATTGGTGTCTATCTGTCCTTTAGTGTCTACTTTATCAGCATGTAGTGGCCATCTTTGTCTCTCTACATGTTTTGGCTTGAAATCTACTGTGCCTGGAGACCCATAGCTACTCCTCATTGCTTTCAAACTCCAGTTGTACCAAGTATCATGCATATTTAGTCTAGGACCTTCCTTTTGGATGAGGTGTGCCTCCTATAGGCAGTATTTTGTTGCATTTTGATTTTTGACCTGATATTTTAGTCTAAGTCTCTCACTTGGGGATTATAACCATTGACAATCAGAGTTACTAGTGTAAACTGTTTATGAATCCTGTTCTTGCATTATTTTTCCAGTGTTGAGTCCCTTGCTTGTCTTCCTTTTGTTTGACTATTCTCCCAGTTTGATGTATATTTTCCTTTGGGCTCTTTGGTGCTGGTGACTTTCCACTCTCTGACCGTGATTCCCTTGAGAATTTGCAGCAATGCTGATTTAGTAGTCATGTATTTCTTTTCAATTTCTTTGTCATGAAAATTCTGTGGCTCATCAATTTTAAAGACTAATTTTGCAGGACATAGAAAAATCCCACAGCCTTCCACTATGAGTAACAGAGATAAAAACACCAATAAAAGCCTGCTACTATGGCTTTTGTAAGGGATGAGATGAATACCAGAGACATTTAAAGCAGAAATTATAATTTTCTAATAGTAGGACTCTGACTGGGTGTGATAGTATGTGCCTGTAATTCCAGCACTCAGGAGACTGAGGCAGGGCAGTCATTGTGACTTTCAGACCAGCCTGAGTTGAAGTCCAGCCTGAATTGCATAGTGAAATCTTGTCTCAAAAATAACAAAAACAAAAAAACAAATAACAACAACAACAACAACAACAACAAAAAAAACAGAACTGTCAAGCCATTGTACTGTGATGGGCCTAAACTTCAGTAGATACACTATTTTTTAAAAATTTTAATAAATCAAGAGAATTATAAAAGGTAGGGCCGGCGAGATGACTCAGCTGTCTAAAGTGTCTGCTTAGGCAAGCTTAGGCAATTGCAGTTCCATCCCCAGAGCCACATGATATGCCAGCCCCACCCCCAGAGCAGGCTAAGCCAGCCATAAAAAAAATAATAATAAAATAAAAATAAAAATAAAAAGGCAAATTAATTAATCAGTTAGTTGTTGTGGGATTAAATCTAAAGCGTTCTTACTGAGTAAGCTGCATCCCCAGTCCCCCCTCTCTCTCTCTCTTTTTCTTTCTCTCTCAACAGAACCTTGCTAAATTGTTTACACTAGAGTTGAACTTGCAGCCCTCCTCTCTAAGTTTGCTAGCATGCTGGAACTCCAGGTAGAGCCACCACACTTGTTTCAATCACACATTTTACAGTTGTTTCAGCATGAAAGTATTCCTGTGTATTGTTGACTTTCTCAAAATAAAATGCGGGCACCCTCCCGGATCTGGCTAGGAGACAGATAATCTTCTCACCAAGGTGTCAAGTTTAGCACCAATTTCCAAATATGCACAGGAAGATGTAAGATGCAAATTTTGCAACTAAACAGCTCTGTCTTTCTTCTTAGTACTCTTTGATACCTCTTTTCTGACTCTAATACGAGCCATGAATCTTCATAGTCAGGATCTATTAATTAGCCTTTGTGACTTCCCTTAAATATATTTTGGTTTTATATTTCCTAACAGTGATGAAATAGCAAGCAGGAGAAAGCACTAGAAATAGCCTTGTCTTATTACTTAGAAATAGCAACAGAGAATCTAATGAGAAAACTGCGATAAGTTTTCTGGCAAGGCACAGAAAACTGTGTGTTTATTTTTCTTCTAGAATTCTAAATAGTTGCTTTGACGGAGTGACTGCCCTGAAACTGGCCCCTCCTGAACTCTCAGAGGTGTTTTTAGAAATCGAAAGTTCAGCAGTACATTTCCATGAGCTCATTACCAGTTCAAGTCATACCTTTTAGATTCTGCATGCACAAAAAAAAAAAAAAAAAAAAATGGCTATACAGACAGGATAAGGCTTTCAGGTTCTATTTTAATTATAAAAGAGCTGAAGTCAGATATTTAATTACTGTAACAGTGGGGTATCTTTAGAATTCCTGCTTTGGTCATTGTTATTTAAAGCGACGCTAAAGTTATTCCTTGCCTGCCCCTTTATGCTAATCATCTTAGTCCACTGTGCTCCTCCTCCTTCCAGCTTCCTTAAGGGCTGTACATGTCCAGCTGTCATAGAGGTTAACTCAGATCAGGCAAAGAAATCATTTAATCTATCTTCACAGTGTTCACTTTCCTTTGTCTATGAGTAACGCTAGCAGTCCTCCTAAACACGGAGGAATTGGATCTCACATAAATAGCATGCGCTGTGTGTTGCCAAAATTGTAATCCATTAGAAGTAGCTACTTTTGAAAATCTTACACGAGAAAAGGACAGTTTCAATTTACTTTGAAGTGAAAGAAGAACTAAGCTAGTTTTCACTAATTACATATACTAGGCATCTTTCTAGTAAGGGCGGTCCATTGGTGAATATTTATTTGAAGAATCAAGTCTAGGAAAAACCTGGAAGATTGCTAGAGTAGTAAATGTTTGACATGCAAAGCAGGATCTGCCTGTGAGTATGTGGCTCTGCATGCCTTCTGAGAACCACCTTAGGTGACTGGCCGAGCTAAGGAAATGTTGGAGTCCTCAAGCCACAGCCAGGTTGCTAGTACCATGTCTGCTACTCAGAGGCGCAGCAGCAGCCACCTGTTCACCAGTTTGCACACGTGTCAACAGGAGCAGTGGGAGAACCGGCAACAGCAAGGTGAGTCGAGCTAATGACTTTTGCGCTCTGTGACCTTCTGGGTATTCACATATTCAGAGGAACAGTGGCTGGTACAGTATCTGGGGGAACCTCTGATTATAAAATGCTTTGTAATCTTTCATTTTTATGACAAGAAGTAGACGAGGGAGGCATAAGGATGAGTTAACCTGGATTCACTACTGATTTTTTTTAAATTATGAAGATTTGAAATACTATCAGGAAAGAATATGCCTTGGGAACTTAGATGCCTAAGCTTCTAGCCACTGTTAGATTGTGGTCTGATGTATTTTGTGTCATTCAGAACATGTGTCTCGGAAAGGCTGCATTAGCTTCAGGAAGGGTTTAGCTGAGAGTAGCTGTAATTTAGAGCTAGCCCCCTGGTCTTGTCCCTGAAGTATAGTTTTAATGCCAGTTTAAACCTAATTTTATCTGGATTTCTGGTTCATTGGTTTTTCGGGAAATATAAATGTGTTTTTGATTCTTTCCTTTTTGTAGCCCAGGGACTGCAGGAAGTAGACAGGAAAAGGGTTACGTTTCACTTGATGGGCACTCATTCACAACTAGAAAACCCCCCTTCTCAGCTATTTTCATAAACAATGTTTTAAATTTTTTAAATCTACAACCTAGCTACATGTATCCATTAGTGGCAGATGGCTAACATGAATACACAAGATGATGTGTCCAATCTACTAAGTCAGGGATAGCAAGGGACACTTGTGAGAAAGGCTAGGTATTCCTAGAGATGATGTGGTTGCCTTCCAGAGGCTAAGCATTTACAAAAAACCTCAGTGGCCTGGGATGAGTCTATGTACGGATCTAGGCTGTGACCTTTTTGTTTATTTTCCTGTAGACACAGTTTTGGATTTCAGTGGCATGGGCTATGGTGGCTAATATGCACAAACTGTGAGTGCTTCAAGCCATCTCCCTGAAGGAGTCCTGAAGCTCTGGGAAGTGATTTCATGCTATCCAGGGCTTAGCATGGTGCAGAGAGAAAGTGATTTTTGTTAAATGTAAACTTTTCAGACCACACTGTATTGTCAAGGCTCAAATAAGTCACATTGAGTCTACTGTCTTAGAATGTAAAGTCCTGGAATGAAGGAGGGTTTCAGTATAACGTTTCAGAATGCTCTTGCTCCCTCTGAGGAGAATCTGGCTCATGTGGGGTTTTTTGGAGGGGTATTTTTCTTGCTGTTCATCTTTGCAATATTCAAAGCAGATATAACATTTATTTTACAAAATTTAGTGAGAGGAGCATAAAGTAGATGATAAAATAATTACCTGTAATCCCAGGACCCAAAGGTAGTTGCAGTAGTATTTTGGATAGTGTTCGTAGCCTTGTCTTCAATATGCAAGTATAAGATTTTTTGCTACACTTTTAAATGAAAATAGACATATTCTCCACATAGTGTTTTTTTTTTTTTTTTTTTTTCAGAACTGGGGGTTGAACTCAGAGCCTTGCACTTGCTAGGCAGGCACTTGTGCCCCTGAGCTATCTCCCTGGTCCCCTCCACATAGTGTTTTGTAAATGCTTTTTCAGTTAACAACATATGATGGGCAAATTCCCATGCCTTTATGTATAGATCACTTTATTTTTATGCTTTTTTCATACGGACTCAGCAAAATCCCTTAGGCAATTCCCTACTGGTAGACATTTTCTTCATTTCTATTTTTTGCTATTTTATTAATAACATGTTAAACCTAAACTAATGGGTAGGTTTGGGCAAAGAAATGTGTAGAGTTGTGCGTTCAAGGATTTTCTATTTTTCCCCTTTTGGATTTTTTGTTTTTGACTGACACTCAAATTATCAGTGAAGGATATATCTCAATAACACTGTTTCTAAAAATTCTTTCCTGATTTTATAAGCAGAAAATAATATCCCACTGTTGTTTTAATTGAAGGCAAGCTGTCTTGAAGGTCTCTTCTCTACTGGCCATATTCAGAGAAGCCTGGAAATATCATTATGATAACATATTTCAAAAATACCAAGATTAGGAGTCTGGTCCTCAGTCTCAGGTTTATGCCCAGAATATTTTGAAAGCCACCATATTCTTTCATGGCTGAGTCTCAAAATATCTGCCCACGTAAACCACAATTCATACAGCTGTGAAGCATGCTGATGCAACTCATACTGGCCATATCTGCTATAAGAAATGTCATTAAGACATTTGAGTTGACAACTGACAATAGTAGTGTTTGATATATTTTTAAATAGCATTCAAGTTACTGGAATTTAAAAGTTTACATTTTCTCTGTTTCTGGACATTAAAAGTACTCATTCAGGGCAGTGGTCAGATTTTTCCTCTCTGCTATATTTGCACCTTGGTATTATGCAAAGTTCAGCAAAAGTCCAAAGAGGCAGAGCCACTCATTTACAGAGTGAGGTCTGGCTGCAGATTTGTACATGGAGGCATGCTGGGTTCATGGCTTTGGGCTTGTCCCAGACAAACTAATCTTGTAACTTATTTAGCTCATGATGATTAATTGACTTTGCTGTTCTGCCACCATGCCAGCTTCAAAACAAACATATATTCTAATTCTTCATAATCCAGCCTAAAGTGCTTTATTGAGCTGGAGAGCTAGCTCAGTGTCATAAGCACCTGCGTGGCAAGCACAGGGTACCAACTTTGATCCCCATACCATATACCTGGTGCGAACCACCCCTGGTATCCATGTGTACCATGTCAGACCTGGAACTGGGCATGGTGGTACATGCTTGAAATCCCAGCACTAGGGAGGCTGAGACAGGTGGATCGCTATGAGTCCAAACTGTGTAGCGAGACCCTATATATAAAAAAATAAACAAAATTGAATTAATTTTTTTAAAAAAGTGATTTGTGTTGACCTATTTGACTGGACCTCCTCACTCATAAGGAGTGGCTGATCGCATAGATAAAATTCACATACTCAACATTTATTTGACCGAAACTATATCCAAAGTATTAAAAAAAAAAAAAAAAGTATTGTCAAATGCTAGGTGTGTAAATCAAGCTAAATCAACTAAGTCATGATTTCTTATCTACATAAAATATATTTCTTTTACTTCTTGTAGCTTCTCTCTTTTTTGTATTTAGTACAAGGTCTACAGGGTCTCACTACACAGATCAGACTCATACTGATTCTCCTATTTTCAACCTCCCAAGTGCTGGGATTTCAGGCTTATACCACCACACTCCATCTCATTAGTTGTCTCAGTGTGTCCTGGGGGTGGGACTGGAATGGAATACCAGGAATCAAACCCTAGGCCGTGCATCTGCCTAAGCAGGCATTTTAGTCTGCTGAGCTATCTGGCCAGGCTTAGTAGCTTCTTCTGTATTATTTTCGGCCTACTTATCTATAATATTGATCCTGTGTTAATGTTTATTCTTACAAAGTCTCAAGCATTAGGCAGACAACTCCATATGTTTTACAGGGCTTTATAATTTCACAAACGGTTTTTTAGTTTTACATTTTCTCATTTACCTCTTGCAATAGTTAGATGAAGTAGTGTATTAGTGGAGCTGGAGAAAATCACCAGGCTAAAGACTCAGGCAAAGAGCTACTGTCACAAAAGTCTGTTCCCTGTTGCTCTGAGGACATCCACCTTTTGTTTGGCTCAGGCCTTCAACAGATTAGAAGAGGCCCACTCACATGGTGGAAAGCAATCTGCTTGACTCCAAGTCCACAAATTGGAATGTAATCTCATTCTAGAATGCTCTCACAAGCATGCAAAATGCTCACCAACTACGTAGGTCCTGGGACTAAACCAAGTTGACACATAAAATTAATCATTACAGATAAATATGATTAACTTCATATTTAAGGATGTGGTAACTAAGAATCCTCAAGGTCAAGGAGATAATTTCAGTGTTTCTTCTTATCTATCTATCTATCTATCTACCTATCTATCTATCTATCTATCTATGTCCGGCGCCGCAACACGAAGGCTTGAACGCCGGACTTAAGCTTGTAAACGTTTATTCGGTACAGCAGCCAGGATCTAACAAGATCCTCCACCCTTTACATCTTCGCCTCTTCTCCCCCTCCAGCCCACGCTTCCCTCATATATAGCACCTCGCCCACCAATCACCATCGCTCGCACAGTCAAATCTGATTGGTTACTACATGGGTTGCCAGGCAAAAGCAGATTACAGCTAAATTGTTTTTCGCAGCAGGACGACCCGGAAGTAGGAAGCCAGCGCCATCTTTTGGGAGCGGTTCATGCTGAGGCCCTCAACATATCTATCTATCTATCTATCTATCTATCTATCTATCTATCTATCTACCTATCTGCCTATATTCTTTTTTATTACTTTTAATAAGAAATAACATTGAGACAGTTTCAAAACATGTTAGTAGGTCAGCCATCATAATTAATACAATGCATATTGTTGTCTTTCTCGTAGTTATTTAGAGTACAGGATGCAGACATGATAATTTTCCTAATCACTATTGATACAAATATTTTTTCTCATTGAACTAAGAGAAAGTAGTTGTATGCACGGTCCATTATTCCATAGTAGTTGTGGGTTATTGGCAGAACTGGCCATGTCGGAAGCTATTGATTTCAAAAAGGCTCAAATCAATGGCTTCCTGAATGACAAAAATGTTAAGAGGTCTGCTATTGTTCGGGCCGAGCTCTTAAAGAGGACAATGGGACTCGAGCTTCTGCCTTTGTCTTCTTTTCTGCCTACACCACACCCTCCTGCAATAATCTGCTGCCAGGAGCTCAAAATCAGCAAGACCAACCAATTATGGACTGAAATGTCTGTTGTCAGGGTAAAACCTTCAATGCTTGTTATTTGTAACTTTTTCATTGTGACTATCTCAGATGTTCTGTTACAATAATATAAAAACCACAAACATAATTTGAGTGGCTAAAATACTGACAACATGATGCTTGGAGGAAGAGGCAGAATAAGTGGAACTCCCATTCACTGCTGCAGAGTGCTGTGATCACTTAGAAAGTGACTTGGCAGTTTCTTATGTAGTTAAACCTATACCAACCCTACAAACCAGCAGTTCCATTCTTCCTTCTCAAGAGGACTGGAAGTACATGTACAAAACTTTCATAAAAATATACATAGCAGATTTTTCACATGGTCTACATATGAATAGCCCAAATACTAATAAGCAAGTGAAGATAAGTAAACTGAAAAATACTCAATTTGCTGGAATACTACCCAATCATGGAAAGGAAGGAATTACAGATACATGTAACCATGCCGATGAATCTCAAAAAATGTTATTTTGGGTGGAAACAAGCCTTATACAAAGGAGCATGTCATGTATTATTCTACTAATATGAAATTTTAGAGCAGATAAGACTAGGTAATGGTGATAAAAATCAGAATAGCTGTTCACGGAGGGAGAGGAATTGGAGTAGAACTGTAAGGAACTCACTAGGGTAAAGGAAATGTTCTGTGACTTGAGTGCGGTTTTGGTTACATGAGCCTATGCACACACCTATCAAAATTCATCTGTGCACTTTATATTGAGGGATTTGTGCTTCAGTTTTTAAAACATGAGGTTACCTTGGAGGCCTCACACTCCAAGGCTGCCTCCAGGACTCTGAATCCTGGAAAAATTGCAAAGTCTTGATGAATTTTAACTTGTTCAGGAACATAACAGCATCTTGCTGGCAGAATTCTCTACCTGAACTTAGAAAATCTCAACATGCAAGGTGAAATATTAGTGATTACCTCAGATAAATGTAATAATTAGTAGTATCTTATTACTTTTTTTTATCCATGGAACTTAAAACTTCTGTACTGAGGTATAGCAACCAAATCATCAAGGGTTCAATCCCTAGCCTGTTGTGCTGGCCCTGTCCCCAGGCTGGCCTCAAACATATTATTCTCAGATTCTTGAATAGCTCATTACTGATGGCTGAGAATTTTCATTTTTATGAAGTTTGATGCTGCAGAGATTATACTTTAAGAACTGTGATATTAAGAGATAAAAGTGGGCCAGTACAGGGACTTGCTTAAGTGAATGTTGGGCATTTATTTGAGAGAAGGAAAGGGTATTTGTATAAAGAGAGGTCATTTATATAAGATATTGGTCAGGATAGTAAAATCAGCTTTGACTATGTGTGAGATGGCAAATATTGCATGGTAATTTGAGCTAATTTGGTCATTTACAACTTCTACTAGTAGTAACCATGAAACAACAGACAGATTAAAAGTAAAAGTAGTCTACAACTTCATTAACATGGTAAAATAAAAGCAAACCTTAGGCCACATTATTTCAGCTAGGGACTTGTTAAACATTTATTAGCAAGCAAGCACAAAATCATTCAAATGCTATCCCTAGCTTTCTGTTCTTTTGGTAACTTGGTACTTGTCTAAAGGTTTCTCAGACACAGCATTCCACAGGCAGTGTTCTGTAGAATCAGTCAGTAACCAGGCACTCTCCCACTATCCAGTGGACACAGTAGCATTCCGTGGCACCATATTTTCAAGATACAGGCCTGCCAGAGCCTTCTGTACAGTTCATTCAGCACTAGATGTATTCTTAAAACAATTTTGGCAGTGTAGTGTATCAGATGGCATAAGTTTCATCATGAAATCATGAATGTTTACTTCTGATGTTCATTATGCTAAGTTACACATTCTCTGATATCCATTCAGGTGGAAACACAATGGGGTGACAATGTAAAGCCTATGAAATGTGGGTTTCCTGGCATTAGCAATCACCCTGGAGTACAAATTCTCCAGTAGTTGACTAGAGACACCACTACTTAGTCTATCATGTACATGAACATCCCAATATTTTTGCTGGTCTTTTCTAGAGTCAGTTACAACTGTCATTTCAAGAAGCTGTGCTTCCTCACATTTTTTACAAGCAGCTATACATATTAATTGGAAGCTGACCCAAGGGATGGAGAGCCAAGATGTTGGCACATGAACAGCCCACATACCAGTGTGCTGCTGTACATGGGATCATAAATACTGACACCAGCATAATTGTAACCTTTGCTGCTATTCTGTTTTATGGAATGCCATGGACATGCTAGGAGTCAATAAAATCTCTTTTAAAATGAAGATTCTGTGATTTGAGGAGATAACACCAACATGAATGAAATAACTTGTGTTATAAAAGATCAGTTTATATGTTAGGCCATACCGTAGTATGACTTGTAAACAAATCACCTTCATGGCATATTAATTATATGCCAGATTGTTCTCTGTTCATGTAGTCACTCATTTTTTCTCAAGTGTCCCAGGAGGCCAGTAACTTCAAGACCTCAGAGCCATGTTCCTAACTCAAGAACCCTGATTCTAGTGCCTGTATTCTCACCCCTTATCATTGCCTTTTATGTTGGCACAAAGATATGCTCAGCTCAGCACCTGGGAAGAGCCTGGCTTGCAGCTCTTGAACTAATCTGTGATATTGTTATTTAAAGTAGACATTACTAGGGCTGAACAAATGTCTCAGTGGATTAAAGTGCCTGAAAGCAGGCCCAGGGGCCAGGGTTTCATTCCCCAATACCATGCTGGCCCCACCTCCAGAGGCACACAGAGACAGCAATAGAGACTAGGTGTGGTGGCATGCACCTGTAATCCCAGCTCTTGGGAAACTGTAAACTTGCAAATCACTAGGAGTCCAACCTAGTAGTGAGACCTTGAACACCCTGTAGACACTTCCCTTAAATACAAAATAAATAATAAGTAAATATAGACATTACTATGTCACTAACTACATATCATATGGATTATGAACCACCTTCCGCTCTCCCTTGGAAAGGTATACTTGACTGTGAAAGCAACAAGTTAGGTGATTCAGATGCACGTAGCACTGCAAACATCACAGCACAGAGCAAGTAGCTTGCTGACAAGTCTAGCAGTTTCTGCTGAATGCTAAATAACCGTGCAACCCATGTCTTTTACATTTCATGATACATGAAAGAGATAGATGTACTATGTTTGGAACTGGGTTGACACATGGGCTGTGTTTTGACAAAATTAGCAGACAGTATCAAAACTATAAATTAAAGAGATTAAAGAGAGTCATTATTATAATTTATTTTTAATTCAAACTCAGGACTCTATTTCGAGTGTTGGTTCAGCTATTATATTAAATCATTAACTTAACTTGAAATGTAATCAACATTTAGGCAAGATTTCACACCTGAGTTGTATTTTAATGAACTCTGTTGGAAAATCTTGCAAAACATTCAAAAGTCAGGATTCAAAATGCAATCAACACTTTTTTCTGGTTAGAAATTACATTCCTTTACCCATGAACAGATGTGTCAGTGCTATGGATGAGTGTAAATGAGCAAAAGATTGTAGGAATAAAATCTAGACTTTCGACAGGGCATCACAGTCTGAAGACATTTGCATATTAACTAAATAACTGGCATTCATTTTTTCTCGTTCTGGTAAAATTCATAAGGAGGGATCATCATCTAGTAAGAGTGAGGAAAGGATAAAGTCTCCTACATTGTGAACAGACAGTTTGTTCTTGTGCTGTGTTAAACAGCACAGAGGGGTTGTGCTCAAAGTCAATGGTTAGTCTGAAGAGCTGGGAATGCGCTTTCACTTACCTCCACAAGTTTTATGACGTAAGTCTGTTATAGTAAAGAGTATCTGAAATGCATAGAAAAATTAAAGAAGTAGTGCTGGCCAGATAGCTCAGTGGACTAAAGAGCCTGTTTAGGCAGGCACAGCAACCAGCGTTTGACGTCCAGCGTGTGTTTCAGGCCCTGCCCTGGGGCACCCTGAGATGCCACTGAGACTGGGCGTGGCGGTGCACACCTGTAATGCTAACATTCGGGAAGCTGAAAACAGGATCACTATGAGTCCGATCTGTGTAGTGAAACTCTGTAGACCCTGTGCTAAAATACAGAAAAATAAATAAATAAATAAATAAAGGAGTCAAGTTTTATATAATTTTCAACTACTTGTGACTATTTGCTTGCTATATAATAATCTTGATATTAATAATGGAGATGCGAGAAAGAAGAAATGAGATGAGTAAATGTGAAATATATGTGGGGAGCTGAGTGTTAGCAATGAAGGAAATGGAGGCAGGGAATGAAAATGGAGATTTTTTTTTAAAGTACTTCTGTTGACAAACAGATTGGAAATGTGGGACGTCCACACAATATAACATTATTCCACCTTTCAAAGGCACGAAATTCTGATAACATATTACGTATTTGGATGGCCACATTCCACTAAGTGAACTATGCCCTGTATAAAACACAAACATTGTGTGTTACACTTACAGATAGTTCAACCTCAGAAATAGGACAGCGATTTCCAACAGTTGTGGAGGAAACAGGATGAGGAGCAATTGTTTAATGGGTACAGTGCTTCGGTTTGGAATGATGAAAACATTCTGCAGATGGAAAATAGTGTTCGTTGTTCAAAATGTGAAGGTACCAAATGCTACTTAGTATGCTTGAAAGTGAAATGGCACACATCTTGTTATGTCTGTTTTAATACTATTTTAAAAAATTGTGAGAGTTTTAATTAATTAGAATATATCCACAATATTTTTTGTCTTGATTTGTCATAATACTCCACTGATCATGAAAGCCTTAAAGAATCAGCAGATGTGAAGGACTGTTTTCCATTTTCCTGAGAATTTTCAAATCATAAATTTTATAACTTATACATGACATAAGTCACATAAATGGAAGTGTGAAAATCTCTTCTCTCATGATTTTCTTTAGCATGATGAGAAAAATGTGTCTGGCAAGTGTGAAAATTACTACCTGGCCCTCATTTCTCCCAAACCAGTTCTAGCTCAGTGCAATAAGGTATCTGCACAGAATCACCTGCAGCAGGTATCACACATTCCTCTCTGTCCTGTGCCCTACTGAGGAGGAGTAGGCTCTGCCAGTCCTTAAGCCAAGGAGCAGCTGAGCGCTGGCCTCTAGGGCTCTGCCTATTCTCAGCAAGAGAAGGCTCATAGGCCTTCTGGACTTAGGTAGAAATTTGATTCCTTTCTTTCTGATTAGACCCCAATTATTTCTTTGCAGGAGAACATCCATTTATTCCTTTTTCACTCAAAGGCTCCAGACAAGATGATTAAATTTAAGGAAAACAGTTTTGGAATTGGAAGAATTCACAATCATTTTTCTGTTTGACCTGATATTTTGGAGTCCATGAAGGAATTTAAAACACCTTGGTTTTTCACTGAAGTCAAGAAGTTTAAATTGATCTGAATTTAATATATGAAGCTATATTAATGTATCATGAATTTTAAATAGAGATTTAATTCTTACCAGTGGTATTTGGTGTCAAAAATCATCTCTTTAATTGTATCAGTACATAGTACTGAAGGTGGCTCAGCAGTCTAAGCCACCTGCCTACCAGGCCAGCCCTGAGGAGACTGAGACAGGAGGATCATTGTGAGTCTGAGCTGTGAAGCAAGATCCTATATAAAAACAATTAAATACTACTGAAGAATTCTTTTGAACATGTTTATGTGCCTGCTCAATATATATCTTCATTGTCCCTGGAAACCTAGACTTTATTTCTGTTCCCTCAGCAAAATGGAGTGACCCATTTCTAACGTATGGTAGCATTTTCACAGTGAGTTATTCTGAGAGGAAAATATGTCATTTTCAAATGCTGTCAAGGGAAATATGCATTTCCAAATGAGACTGATTGACCAAGCTCATCCTAAGACATATTATGGATTCTTTTTTTTTTTTTTTTAATTTAATTTTATTTATTTATTTTTTTCTTGTTTCACAACCTTTATTTGTTTATTCACCCATTTTTATGGCTGGCTTAGCCCGCCCTGACGGCAGGGCTAACGCAGCATGTGGTGCCAGGGATCGAACCACGGTCCCTGAAGCCACCCAAGCTTTCCCAAGCAGGCGCTTTAGACCACTGAGCCATCCCGCCGGGCCCCATATTATGGATTCTTTATTAGCCATTGGTCCCACAAACAGAATGGTGTAGAGAAAGAGCAGGCAGACTTTTCTGACACTATCATTCCAGGAGGCCTAAATTTGCTTTAATAAACATAGTGGTTATATCCTTAACACAAAAGTAGTGGTTATATCCTTAACACAAAAGCACACAATGGTCTTATTTATAGACAAAATGACACCTTTAATTATAGAGAAATGAGCATGTTCAGTCTAAGATAATATACCCATCTGGTTTATTTTGCCTAAAAATAAATATTGACACTGAGATTTAAAATTGGTAAGATCACCATGCTGCATTATTGAACAATATCTTTCGAGTCAGCATACAAACAAGTAATAGCAAGATTAGTGGGAGCATCTTACATATTTATAGGTGGCAAAGCAAAAGTATAGGAAGATACATGCAACTGGATCACATCTTTAAGAGGTCTGGATGGGGTCATGAAAGCTGGAGAGAGTTGTTAGGAACTAGCCACCTCACCCTTCAGGAAGGAAGGGGCTGGAGGAGCCCCTGAACTCACAGTGGAAACTGGGAGGGAAGCAGACTTACAGAAAAAGCCATGAGACCCAGCTCTCCATAGTTTAGTCCCATATCTCTAAATGCTGTGTGAACTTGGACACATCCTCTCATTTGGTGTCTTACTTTTGTGAACCAGTTTAATAATTTATCACCTCAGAGTCATGTAAGTCGTATAAGAGCTACAGCTTCCTAACCACTGATTACAAGCCAGACATCGTGGTAAGCATTTAACACATGGCTTTGCTTCATCATTACAACCCTATGAGGTGGGTCTTACAATCCCCATTTCACAGATGAGAAAACCTGGGCTCAGAGGGCTGCCTTAGCTCACACAGAAAATTGAAAAGGAAGAACTGGAGTCCATATCTTCTTTCTTGAAAGTATAGGCATTTAAAATAATGTATTCTAGTTCCTAGCAGTCGGTTATTTATTCACATAAATTAATTTATTTAAATATGTTTTATAATAGGCAAAGTATGACAGAAATGTTTTATATTATTCCAGTGAATAAAAGAAATATGCTAGATAATCAACAAAATTTAACTTCCCACAGCACATGTTGAGGTCATATTAAATTAAACATTTAAAAAGACAAAAGGATAAGGACAGGTCATGGCTTGCCTAAGATTTCATTTGATAACTTCTCTCTTTAAGAAAGAAGAGGAGAAGTAGAAGTAAAAAAGAAAAAAGAACTAATTCAAACATTAATACTTTAACACTGAAAGTTAATGAAGCATGCTATAATAACCACTGAAAATGGTTCACTGAAAAATGAAGCATTTATGAAATCATTTCAGTCCCTGATCATTTTTAATATAGATCACATGTACATGATGACCATGAATCCTCTCAAAAAATACCTCAAGCTGTTTTTTCAGCCACCACTGAATTTGATCAATAGGCTAATTTGTCAGATGTTGCATATGAAATGATTTAATTAAGGTTATCTTTTCTTCACAATATACAAACTTTGCCATAAAGGTATCAGTAAAGAAAATAACTTTAAGAAATCAGAATATTAGCCGGGCATGGTGGCGTACGCCTGTAATCCCAGCACCTGGGAGGCGGAGGCAGGAGGATCGGTGCGAGTTCGAGACCAGCCTGGGCTACAAAAGTGAGCTCAAGGCCAGCCTCAACTGCATAGTGAGACCCTGTCTCAAAAAAAGACAAAAAAAAAAAAAAAAAGAAATCAGAATATTGTTAAAGTATAGCAGCTACAAATCTCTATCTTCAGAAATGCAAGCGAAGTCTATTTTCTGGCTACCGTTTCCTACCACATGTGATTGGATATAATGAAGCAGCACAATTTGGAGGGAGGGTGGGGCTAGGAGCACATCAACGCAGCTTTCAAGGCCTCAGTCCTGCTTGCGGGAGAGCTGTAAAGGCTCCCTCTGACACTATCTTTGCTGCTTTTTGCTACTTGCACATATCAGATATTATCTTAGCTCTGTGCCTTGTCTTTTTTTTTTTTTAAGTGTTTAGATCTAAGCCAATGTACAAATCACTATGGGAATAGTTGAAATTTATTTTAGTTTAGTACAAACTACTCTCTTGAAGATTATAAATTGAAGAAGTAGAAGTAGATGATTTTGAAAAATAGGATAAGCTAGACACAGCCCCGAGTTTTCTCATATTTTTTCCAATTTCCAATGGTAAGATGGTTCCCATTCTAAAACTGAACACTTTCTTCATCAGCTTAGCATTGATGGAGAGAGGTTTGGTTCTTTTTCTCTCTAGCAGGTGTACTTCATAAATTAATTTAAATTAAGAAATGTTTCATTTCCTAAAGAAGGCAGTTTATAACTTTGTTTTTGATAAAAATTTACACTATATTTTCCAACAGAAGAATTAGATTGAAAGAAGCAAGACCTCCTTACCCACACATTTACTTTGTACAGTTCCATATTTCTGGAACTGGTATTTGTAGTACACAAAATTGATTATAAAGTAACTATAGCAGGAACAACTGGTATCCTGGTGTGAGAGTCCATTTGTCTTCTGTCTCAAATTGTGCTGGTGCTGTGTAGCCCTTCTGGAAACTTCTGTGTGAACCACTGTTTTTCTCTAGGGTCCTGGTCATTTTTCTTTCAGGTCACTAAAAGGTATTGAACTTAATAGAATGTAGTAACTGTAATAACAGTTACTAATATCACTTCGCAGTTCTACTGTCTTATTCTGCAAAGACATCTTTAAAAATATGTTTGTGAGTAATTTGTAGTTTATTTTATTCTTTTCTGTATTTTAAGAGTTCCCCGATCTATGCCTTGAAATAAGCACAGAATGTCTTATACTTGTAATTTGTTTGGCGTGGCATAGACCCCCTTTTCTCCTTGGGCTATACTTTACCCTTTTTCAAAACATGTTTAGAAGATTTTAAAATAGTTTGAGGGTTTCATTTGTTCTGTTAAAAGCAAAAACAAAGACTGAAGATTGTCACTCAAACACTATGTGTCCATTCTTTCTGTACAAAGATTAAAGTCACTTGCTCTGGTTTGCCTGCTTTTTCCTATGGATAATGTAATTTTCACAGTTGAGAATTTAGTAGTTTCAAATTCTCACTAGGAATTTTAGAAATAGGACAAATGCTTTGCTGCAATTTATGCTTCCACAGTACATGTGTGCTTTGCAAAACTAAACATTTTAGTTAATACTAAATAATTTCATGTAGAAACATGTAAAATTCTCTTCATGGAAAAAAAAGAAACACATTTCAGAAAACAAACTTTTGTACCCTAAGGAAAATCATTCATGCTTCAGCAGAATATCTGAATGATGAGTTTCGGTCCCTATCAATACTTCAATATTTTCACAACAGTTTCCTTTAAGGTCATCAGAGTAACATAGATTTTTAACTTACATTGAATCATAATAATTACAAGATTTGGTTTGAATATGGTAGTAATTAAATTGTCAGGCTACCTGGAACATCTGCAGTTGTAGCCACTAATTTCAAGAATCACCACTGCGATCTTCCTAAACTTGGACATATTTGACAAAGATTTGTTCTTTTTTGAACATAAGCATCTGTAGAACTTACTCACAGAGCTTGCAGAAGATAGCTTCTGGCTCATCAGGCCTCAGCTGGGGCTTGACTTCTGCATTGCTTATGGGCTCCCCATCAACACTGTTCATCTCGACTGACCACCTGACTTTGGGGAGCAAAGGTGTCTAAGACTATGTAGGGACCACAATATGAACTCAGGAATTTGGAGATGTTAAAAAGTAAGTAAAGGTAAGTAGGAAACAAGAGGTAGACCTGAGAAGAAAACTAGGAGATGAGAATAAGGCAGTAAGTGAAAAGAAAACGATGTTTTTGAGAAATGTTGAGATGTTTCCCCTAAAGCTATTACAAAATGACTGGGTGAGTATGACATAGGAATGGGGAGGAGGAGGGAAGGAAATATAAAATTTATTGGGTGTCTTCTATGCAACTTGTACTCTGAGACATCATTATTACATATGTATGCATGTGTGTACATATACATATATATTTCATATCTAGATATGCAGGGAAAAGTGTGCATATATAAAACATGGCAATATACAGAAACAGATGATAGATAAATAGATAAATGGATGGATAGATAGATAGATAGATATTCTTTGACTTATGTTAAGAGTAAAAATAATTTATTGAGAGAAAGAAAGCTTCTAAGAGGGAAATTAGAAATGGGTTGCCCACCAATCCCTCTTCTCAAGGGTGTTTACTGAGCAAAGCCATGCAGTGAGGCTGGTTTACAGTAGGTCAGAATTATAATCAAGCAATAAGATTACAAGTATAGTCCCTTAGGTATTATTGATCCATTGGCAAATCATAGGATGGGTTTGAGGTGGGACAAAACTCTGATCAACCAACAGGACTCCAACAAGCATAGTCACTTGGATGATACTGATAAATGAAAATCAAACAAAGAAGCAAAGCCTTGTGGCAAGTGCACATGTGATGGGCAAGGACTGTCCTGGAAGGGTGGCTGAAGGAGAGTTGGTACTCTACCCCAAGGTGACTGAAGACTATTTAGAATAGGTAGATGATTTACATAGACAAATATTTTACTTTGTTCCCGAAATGGTTTGAAGAAGAAGCTGCTCTCACATACTGAAACATACACTGTTTCAATTCTCATAATTAATATTTAAGAGCATATGCAGAGTAGAACATAATAGGAGATCCAGAAACAACTTCAAGCACACACTTATAATAGCTAAATCATGGAAGCAGCCCGTATACCCACCAGCAGACCAATGGGTGGAGAAAATCCGGTACTTCCATCCAATGGTACTATTCTGCCATGAAGAAGGATAAACTTGAGACAATATTTGGTTAATGGATTCATTTCAAGATGATAATATTATTTACTTTTCAATATTTTTTATTTTAAAGAGTAAAAATAAGAAACCAAAAATTATACAGAATTTCAATACAAGATGATAGGAATGAACAAACATTGTTATATTGCATATAATAAAGTATATTTTCAAGGTAATTGTTCAGATTACCAGATATAAACATGTAAAATAAGCCAGCAAAAACATAAGCATTAAGTGTTCCTTTCAATAAACTAACAGAAATTAGTAATACAGTTATCTTAGCTGATAAAAGAAATATTTCCTTTTCTTCTTTCTTTTCTTTTTTCCTTAGCAGTTTCTTTCTCTTTCAAAATATTGTACCATTTGGATTTTATTTACTCTTTCAGTTTCTTATACTAAGGAGACAATACAGTGTTTACACATGTGATCTTATTGATTGCACTTACAAATATGTTCTCTAGTTATATCTATTTATCTATGAAAGCCTTGAGTTTATCTTTCTTTGTACCTGAGTAATACTCCATCATGTAAAAATAGCACATCTTTTACATCCATTTTTCAGTTAATTGACATCTTGATTGTTTCCAAGATTTAGCTATGACAAATTATACTGCTATAAACATGGTGCACATATATTACTGTGGTATGATGTTTTTAATTCTAAGAAGATACCCAGTTGGGTAGAATGAGGCATTCAATCCTAGTTTTTTGAGATATCTGTAAACTGTTTTCCATAGTGATTGTACCAGTCTGTACTCACACCAACAGTGGAGAAGATTTTCTTGTTCCCCATAGCCCTGCCAGCATTTATTATTGGCTGACTTCTTGATGTTAGCTATTCTTTCTGAGGTGATATGGAATCTCAGTGTCGTTTTAATTTACACTTCTGAAATGGCTGATGATGTTCAACATTTTTTCACATGTTTACTTGCCATTTGTATTTTTTCATTTGAGAAGTGTGTATTTATATCAGATGCCCACATTTTGATTGGGTCTTTGAATTGGGAGAGGGGCTGTTTTTCTTTCAACTCTTTGTATGTTGTAGATAGAAATCCTTTGTCTGAGGGACAGTTGACTAATATTTTTCAAATTTGTGGGCTTTATTTTTACTCTGTTGATTTCTTTTTATTTATTTTTTTTCTTGTTCCAGAACTTTTTGTTTGTTTTTATTTATTTATTTTATGGCCGGCTCAGCCTGCCCTGAGGGCAGGCCTGGTGCAGCATGTGGTGCTGGGGATCGAACCGCGGTCCTTGCAGCCGCCTAAGCTTTCCTAAGCAGGCGCTTTAGACCACTGAGCAATCCTGCCGGGCCCCTCTGTAGATTTCTTTTGATGTGAAGAAACTTTTCAATAAAATGAGAACCCAGCTATTGATTCTTTAAGATACTTCCTGTGCACTGGCTTTTGTTTTCTCTGCCTACCCTTATGTTTTCAAGATTTCTGCCTATGTTCTTTTCCAGTAGATTTAGTGTTTCTGATTTAATATTTACATCTTTGATCCATTTTGACTGTAGTTTCATGCATGGTGATGGCCATGGGTCTAGTATATGCTGAAGACCATATTTAAGTGGAGTAAATTAGATACACAAATTTAAACATATTGTTTTTGGGAGTAAGAAGCTCAAATAATAATTAAGGAGGGCTGGGGAGATAACTCAGCAGTCTAAGTGCCTGCCTGGAGAACACAAGGACCTGAGTTTGATCCCCAGTACTGCATGCTACAAAGGGCCCAGAGCTGGGGTACACTGTGCTGGCCCCGAAACCAAGCATGCTGGTGCATGCCTGTAATCCCAGTGCTGAGGAGGCTAAGACAGGAGGATCAATATGAGTCTGAACTACATAGCAAGACCCTGTAGCAAATAAATAAATTTAAAAAAAAATAAATAGAAAAATGGAGGGTAAATGTTAGAAAGTAGAAAGAACTTGTTCTTATGGGAAAGGATACAAGTGAGGGATAAGGGAAAAGGAATTTTTAAAGAAGAATGGGAAAAAAAGTGGAAACAAAGCTTTTGTAAATAGGGAGAGGAAGAGTAACTGAAGGGAAAGGAGGTATATGGTGCAGAAAATGATTAAGACATGTTATATACATGAAAAAAATTTCCATGATGAATGTGATTATTATATATAGCAAACATGTACTAATGAAAAAGTTTTTAAATATATACAAAGAAAGAAGTTAAAAGGCTCAAGTTAAAGTAATTTGCATAAAGAGCAGCTCTTAGACTATCTAACTTCAAAGCTCCAAAATCCATGCTCTGACCAACCAAAGAGCCAGATGCTAGTCACAGGTTTAAGGGGTTAAGAACATAAAGGAAAAATATTCAAGAACCGTAGAAAGTGTCTGAGGTGAATAAATTAAAGAAGATATGACAGAGATATATGGAAAAGCTCCAAAAGAAAGGGAAAGGTCAAATTAATTATCAAGGGTGTCTTATATTTTTTTCCTATTTTTATTTCTGTTCATCTGTGTGGTCAAGCAACTTTGAAAAGGTTGCAAAAGACATGTCCCTTTATTATATACTGACATTTCCTCCCTTGGCATGGCCACAGACTGTGCATGTTACTCATCTAGGATTTGATTTATTTTAGAGAGTCTGCGTTAGATGCATGTTAAGGCAATGGCTTGGATGTTGATTATTTCCCAAAGCTCCTGTGCTAGAATCTTGGTCAACAGGAAGGTTAAAATGGGTGAAAGCCCTTCAGTCAGTGTACCACTGTGATAGAGCAGAATTACAAGTAAATCAAGACTGATTTATGCAGTTGGCACAGTACTTGTGTCCTTTCTTGTAGTTGGTACTCAGTTGTCTTAGTTACTTTCTCACTGCTGGGACAGAATATTTGACACCCACAAGTTAAAAAGGAAATGTTTATTATAGCCTATAGTTTGTAGAAGTTTCAGTGTGTAATCGGCTGGCTCCAAGGCATGGTGGCATGGCGGACAGGCACGGCACAGGCGAGAACTCCTGAGAGGGCAGGTAGGAAGCAGCAAGCTGGTCATCTTTCCCTTTTGAGTCCATCCAGGCTGCAAGCCTATTGGTTGGTGACACCCATATCTAGGGGAAGGTTTCTCTCTTCAGTAATCCCTTCATCTAGGACTATACTAAACCAATGAGTGAGCTAATCCATTTACCACACATCCACAATACAGTGTCACACACCCACGATCCAGCCACCTTCCAAAAGCCACAACTCTGAGTGCATGAGATTTTGGGGGACACTTCGATGTAAGCCACAACTCTCAATGAAGTGTTTATGGGATGAATCAATGTCTACACTTAACAAAATATTTAACAAATAATCACTAATATAGGAATTCATTAAATGTTACCTGAACTTTAAAACAGTAAAAACAAGAATAACATTTCAGTGTTGAAGTATTTCCTTCACGTCCTCCCATTTTTATTCCTGTAGCAGAAGGCTATATCTTAAACTTTTTAAAAATCCAATTTCTGAAAAAAAAACTAGAGATATAAGATTTTAAATTAATAAATAGCAACCTCATCAACTCTTTTTTTGAAAAAAATTTAGATTAGCCTCTAAACTAGATTCCTGTTTTTCTCTCTCAGTCCTTCACCTCTGATTTCTTTTCTACACAGCAGGCAGAATGATCTTTTAAAAATGAATAGTAGAGGAAATATTCCCTTATTGGTTTCTCATTTTTTTTAGAATTAAAGCAAAACTTGGCAGTCCTTTCAAGTCCTTGCAAAGTTTCGGTTGCATCTTTCTCATGATTTCTAGCACTTTCCCTCTCTTTGCTTGGACTGCTAGTCACACTGGTTCCTATTACTGGAATTTGCCAACCTCCATGCTTCCTCAAAGACATTTCATCTGCTTCTTCTTCAGTTTAGGATGCCTTCAGCTCATAGTTGCCTGGCTAATATGCTCTCTCTACCAGTCTATCTACACAACTTCTCTACTGGGAGCACTACCACGACTCCAAACAGCAGATATGCATCCTTGCTTTTCATTTGCCTGGAATCTGGTACTTCACTTTGGTAACTCTTATCCCAGTTGAATTTAAGTAATCATAATTAACAATTTTGTTTTGTTTCTACCCCTCAGAATCAACAGAACTCTTTTCTTCATAGCTTCCTTCATCATACCTGGAAAATGTCTTGTATAGAGTTATGTTTCAATAGATATTTATTGAAAAATGATAAATAACTTCATAAGAGAGAGGGAAGTCTAAAATATAGTTATAAGATTTTTTTAAAATTTCAAAATCTCATGGGTTAGCTAAAAGGTCTGCTATGACTCCACTGGTTTTATAGATACTTATTTTAACTGTCCTTGGAGCCATGAGAAAGTCTAAGAAGAAGGGGACAGAATCTGGACTGGAGAGGAGAAGTACAGCTTGTCTGCTTTCTGATTTGATAATTGTGCTCAGCAGTGTCAAGGAGAAAGGATGGCCGCACTGACAATAATACATCTTCACTCAGACCACTTATTCCAACCCCCACCACATCCCACATGTGCATGCACATACATGCATGCGCATACATGTGGGTGTGGGTGCACACATGTACATACACACGTACACACCCCCACACCCCCCCACACACACACTAAATATTTGTCAAAGTACAAAAAAGTGCTCTTCTTAGATTATCATATATACCATTCAGGTTAAAGGTAGCATTCACAATTTGTTCCCTTTAATGTTCTCGTCGAAGTTCATGTTTGTATATTTTAGTTCTATGTTTTGACAGAGCAAAAATCAACATATTATTTGTCTAAGTTTAGGCCAAGACACATTATTTTAAGTGGAACTATCTTAAAAACCAATTAATTGAAGCTTCACTAATAATTCAACTAAGAAGTATCCCACTACATACTCCAAAAAAAATCTATGTTCTATCTCTGCATATTTCCTGGCTTTTGAGAATACTAAGAATAGCATTGCTTAAATCTAACGTGATCACTAGAGAAAGAGCTCTGAGAAAGAACAAGTAATTCTTCATATGGACTGGAGAGCCAATATGGGACTGATAACTTTTTAGTGGGGCTTACTAAAAAATTCCAAGAGCAGATAGCAGAGGAAGCACTTGAAAAAGACTGAGGTGCTTATTAATTGTGATGAACTAGAATATACTCAAGCTCACAAGATTCCTGGAGGGTCACAAAAGGGTGGTCGGACACATTATGACACTCTCTTATGGAATAACATTGTAGGCTAGTGGGGAACTTCTTTCTTAATCTGAGGAATGTAATTGTTGGGTGATAGAAATTTCTCAGGTAGAACTTTATTTATTTTTCTTATGTCTGGCAAATTACCTCAGCACATGCCAAAATAATATGTTGGTAGTGGTTGCTATGAGAAGAATAGTGAAGTCTTATCTGACTCATCAAGAATATGTATTTTTCCATCATTTAGTGATATCAGCTATGAGTTTTAGGATTGGAATTAGGGGTTGGGGATATAGCACAGTAGAAGAGCACTTGTCTATTATGCATAAGACACTGGGTTCAAGAGCCGGAGATGTAGTTCATTGGCACAGTGCCTGCCCAGCAAGCCTGGCCTGAGTTCAATTTCTAGCATTAGAAAAATTCACATGGGTCAGTCAACAGCATTGCAAGACAAAGACAAATTCAAAATACTCATTACTGTATATAGGATGGGGAACTGGTAGTGTGTCAAACTTTATTGTTCTTTCTTTAAGGCTTTTCTTTTTCTTATTAAATCTGAGTAAGTTTAATCTAAAAATCTCATTTAATCTTCATATAAACTATGAGGCAAGTTCTGTTATATATTGTGATCACATAAGGAAGTTAAGACATAGAGATATTAAATTTTCCTAATTTATAGACAACTAATGATAAAACTTACACTTGACCACACACTGAGCCTGAGTTTTAAGTCCTACATAATATTTTGCCAAAAAATAAATAAAATACAAAAAAAATTCTTCAAATATTTGTAGATTTCAGGGTATGCTTTGTCTTACATATTCTTTATCTTTCATAGAAAAATCTGTCATTGCTCAACCAACATTTATTTTTGACAAGGGAGAACAAACTTTTAAGGTAAGCATAAGTCATTTTCTTTGTTTTTACCTTGTTTTCTTTGACTTTGACAAAGAAAATTATCTTTCAAGCAGCTGGTTCTATTAACGTATCACTGCTGCCTAGGTTTAACTTATTGTTCACCACAATACCATTTTTAGTGGGGCTTACAGATTCCAAGAGCAGGTAGCACAGGAAGCACTTGAGAAAGACTGAGCCGCTTATTTATTTCACTGAACTAGAAGATACTCAAGCTCACAAGATTCCTGGAGGATCACAAAGGGTGGTCTGACAGTTTATGACACTCTCTTATGGAATAAGATTGTAAGGTAGTGGGCCTCAGTACCATTAACTAAGCAAGCATTTATAAAAGTCAGTTTGGCTGAAAACAGAAGGCAGAGAAATGGTCCTGAAGCAATGGGTGCCACGTTTCATTTATTAAAAACATATGTTTATTTGGAGGAACTTGAAAGGGGTAGGGACTGAGAGTAGGAAGGCCACATCCCTACCACTGAGATAGCCTAAATCTGGTTATAAAACGAACTCTAAATTGCGATATTCATTTAACAGGGATTTTAAGAACTTTACCTGCTTTTTGATGTCACACTGAAATCATCTAAGACACACAACATTAACAGCATTGTTGTATTAGCTTGTTATTGTTTTCTTGGTATCCATTCTTGTTTATGCGGATCATTTACCTCAGTACACATAAAACAAACTAAAATAAAGGAAAATTCAACCTCCAGGCCTTGTTTAAAAAGTAGTTTCTTGCCCTGGATCAGCCACTTCAGAATATTAGGGGTGTATGCCTCCAAAATCTGCACTTTACACACCCTCCCACAAGTGGTCCTATAATCACAGAAAAACAAAACTGCAGTCCTCAGTTTGATTGTCTTGACTCAATGCCTAGTGAATAAAGATGAATTGTTTTGCTAGACAAGGCTGGTTTTTGACAACTATGTTATAAAGTGACAGGTGAAGTCTGATGCCAAAACAGCAACTATTCAACTCTTATTGGTAGCTTTTTGTCCTTTCAGAGACCAGCAGAAGATACCCTTCATGAAGCAGCAGAGCACGGTAACAATTCCCATTCTACACTGCAAAATTAGTCTTTGGACAAAGGAAATCAAACAGGCACTAACATTTTGACATGTGGTACAGCTGCTGTGGAACTTAATGGTGTTGCTTGTTTCTATTCACGCATATAGTATAGTTTGTCCTTTGTTTTGAAAGAGGACATGCAAGTCCCCCAAAACGCTGATAAGAATGACTAAAAGTTCATGATTCTCCACTGCTTTTCTCTTAATCTCAAAAAACATATTCAGTAGATCCTCAGAACAGATATATAATTTTCTTCTTAAGCCATTTCTTGCTAATTGTTTTATACTAATATCACTACAGGTTTCTAGTGATAGCCAAACTATCAACCCCAATCTTTAAAACAGGGCTTCAAAGGTTAACATGTTACAAATGATGACCTATATAAAAAAAAAGGAAGTTCTGCCTCCCCCACCAGATTATAGGCTGAGGACTGGCAAGTGATTTTACTTCTCCTCTTGAATTTCTTGCAGAATGTGACAGACTCTCAAGAAAACGTGTGCGGTCTTCATCTTTTTCTCTTCATAACACAGATTCTGGGTTCCAGGAAGGTAGGTATAGCCTTGACTGTTGGCTTTCCATTGCTGTGTTTATTCTGAATGGGAAATTACTAAGGAACTTTCTAAAAAGGTAATGTTAGAAGTCTACCAATTGGACAATATTTGTATTTAGTATGAAAATAAACTGTAATGTGGATTGTATAGTGAGTGTGTATTTAAGAATTCAATGTGTCATCACGGAAAAAAAGAATACTGAAAGGACATAAGCCACAATGTTGGCAGTGGTTATTTTAGGTGCCCTAATAGAATTCCAAGCATTATGTTTTCCTCTTTTCCCCCAGATTTCTATTTTGTGTTAGCAAAATTTTTGCACTGAGTTTGTATTAGCTTTTTAATTGGTGAAGAAATCTTTTTTTTTTTTTCAGGGCTGGGGTTCAAACGCATGACCTTGCACTTGCCAGGCAGGCACTTGTACCACAGAGCCATCTCCCCAGCCCCCGAAAAAATCATTTCTGAAAGTGACCATCTATTTAAATAAATGAATGCCTATTCTTTAAGAAGCACATTCTCATACACTGTATTCTGAGTCAGTAACTTAATTTGTCCTCTGTATTAAAGAATTTTACTGATACATTCAGTAACTAATTTGTATTGCTTTCGACCTCATAGTATGTATGTCTGTATGTCTCCTTTAGTGTGAATGCCTTAGGGCATCTTCATGCCTAATAGTGTATCTTACAGATCCACTAAATAATCCTCACCAGGGTCCCGCAAAATAGCTCAGCAATCTAAAGCAACTGCTTAGGCAAGCTTAGGCAACCGCAGGCACCACAGTTCAATCCCCCGCGCTACATGCTGTGCCAACCCCACCTCCCAGGGCAGGCTGAACTGGCCACACACAAAATCAATCAATCAATCAATCAATCAATCAATCTATCTATCTATCTATCTATCTCACCAAAGGCATTATTCATTTATTTTTCATTGATAAGAAAATCAAAGATTTTTCTAAATTGGTGATCTAGAAATTTTCTCAAACACCAAAAATCCAAATCAAAAGAAACAACCCTCCTCTTGTTTATTAATTTGAGCTTGCGGTCTGTTTTTTTTTCTTCCTATTCCTTTATTTATTTATTTAAATTCAAAATAATTATTTATTTTAAATTTAACAGTGGTTGTACTACATATTTTCATTATCGGATCAGTTCAGGTTAATAGGTATAGACATATAAGATTGATCAAACAATTAAACATTAACACTTTCAGTAAACATTACTTTTTCTTAACAGTTGACACACTGCATATTGTCCTCACAATAGTTATACAGAAAATAGGGTGTGGGCATGACACACCTTCCAATGGATATTGGTAAGGAAAGAAAAAAATTTAGAGTTCTTATGTTAGGGAGACTACATGATATTTGCACATGTAGGTCTGGTTTATTTCACTTATGAGTATATGTTCAACATACATCCATTTATATATGAAGTGTTCCAGCTTATTATTCTTTATAGCTGAGTAATATTCCATTGTATAAAAATACCACATTTTCTTCAACCATTCTTCAAATGATGGCCATTTTGTTTTTTTCCAAGATTTTGCTATTACAAATTGAGCTGCTATAAACATAGGTGGACAGATATTGCTATGGTATGATGTTTTCAGTTCTTCTGGGAAAATTCTCAGTAGGGGGATAGCTGGATTGAATGGGATTTCCAGTTCTAGTTTTTTAAGGATCCTCCACACTGCTTTCCATAACGGTTGCACCAATCTGCATTCCCACCAGCAGTGGAGAGGGGTTCCTTTTTCCCCACAGCCTCTCCAGCATTTGTTGCTGGTTGATTTCTTTATGATAGCCATTCTTTCTGGGGTGAGATGGTTTCTAAGTGTTGTTTTGATTTGCATTTCACGAATGGCTAGCGATGTGGAGCATTTCTTCATGTATTTGTAGGCTTGCTGTATTTCTTTCTCTGAGAAGTGTGTGTTCATCTCAGATGCCCGTTTCTGGATTGGATCTTTGAATTTTGGAACTCTAATGGTTTTTAGTTCTTTGTAGATTCTAGATAGAAGACCTTTGTCTGAGTACTTATAAGTTAAAATCTTTTCAAAATTTGTGTGTTGTCTTTTCAATCTGTTGGTAATTTCCTTTGACATGCAAAAACTTCTTAGCCAGAGGAGGTCCCATTTGTTGATGCCTTCAAGTGTTAAACATGCAATTTGATTTCTGTCCATGAACTTTATGCCTACTTGATGTCTTCAAGATTTCCTCCCACTTTCTCTTCCAGGAGATTTAATGTTTCTCTTTAATATTTAGATCTTTAATCCATTTTGATTTTAGCTTAGTGCATGGTGATAAACTAGAGTCAAGTTTTAGTTTTCGGCATGTAGAGAGCCAATTTTTCCAGCACCATTTGTTAAAGAGACTATCTTTCTTCCAATAAGCGTGTTTGGCCCCTTTGTCAAAAATAAGGTGGCTGAGTGTGTTTGTATTTGCTTCTGCATCTTCTAATCTATTCCATTGATCCTCAGGTCTATTCTTTTGCCAGTACCATGCTGATTTTATTACTGTAGCTTTGTGGTATAACTTTAGGTCAGGAATTGTAATGCCTCCTGCCCTATGTTTGTTGCTCAGAATTGTCTTTGCAATTCTGGGTCTTTTTTGGTTCCAAATAAATTTGAGGAATGATTTCTCCAGGTCTGTGAGGTATATTGATGGTATCTGGATAGGGATTGCATTAAATCTGTATAACAATTTAGGGAGTATGGCCATCTTAACAATGTTTGTTCTTCCTATCCAGGAGTAGGGAATATCTTTCCATTTTCTGAGATCTTCTAAGATCTCTTTTTTCAGAGTACTATAGTTTTCATTGAAAAGGCCTTTTACTTCTTTAGTTAGGTTGATCCCTAAGTGTTTCATTGTTTTCGGTGCTGTCATACAAGGTACTGCTTCTCTATTTTCTCTCTCAGTGTTTTTGTTATTTGTGGAGAGGAATCCTACTGATTTTTGTGTGTTGACTTTGTAACCTGCTATGTTACTGAATTTGTGTATTAATTCCAGTAGCTTTTTGGTGGAGTTCTTTGGGTCTTCCAAGTAGATTCTCATGTTATCTGCAAATAATGATAGTTTTACTTCTTCTTTAACTATTCTTATTCCTTTTATTTCTCTTTCTTGTCTAATGGCTGTAGCTAATGATTCCATAACTATATTGAATAGTAGTGGTGATAGAGGACATCCTTGTCTTGTGACAGATTTGAGAGTAAAAGACTTCAGTTTTTCCCCATTTAGAATTATGCTAGCTGTTGGATTGTTGTAGATGGCTTTTATCAGGTTGAGGCAGAGGCCTTCTCCAATGTTCTGTAGGACTTTGAACATGAATGAGTGTTGGACTTTGTCAAAGGCCTTTTCTGCATCAATTGAGAGGATCATGTGATTTTTGGCTTTGGCTTTATTGGTATAGTGTATTGCATTTATAGATTTGCATATATTGGACCATCCTTGCATCCCTGGGGTGAATCCTACCTGGTCATGGTGTATAATCTTCTTGATAATTATTTGTATTCTATTGGCGAGGATTTTATTGAGGATTTTTGCATCTATGTTCATCAGAGAAATTGGCCTATAGTTTTCTTTTTTAGTTGCATCTCTCTCTGGTTTTGGTATCAGTGTAATTCTTGCCTCTAGGAATGATTTTGGAAGGATTGCTTCCTTTTCAACTTCATTGAAGAGTTTGAGGATTGTTGGGATTAAGTCTTCTATAAATTTCTTATAGAATTCAGTAGTGAATCCATCAGGTCTCGGATTTTTCTTTGTCGGTATCGGTAGGCTTTTTTATTACATTTCATATTTCACTGGCTGTTATTGGGTTATTGAGAGTTGTTATACCTTCTTCATTGAGTTTGGGTAATTTGTACTTTTCTAGGAATCTGTCCATTTTATCCATGTCTTCAATTCTGTGAGAGTAAAGATTCGCAAAGTCATATATTTATGATCCTCTGAATCCCGCTGTGTCTGTAGTAATTTCACCCTTTTCATTCCGTATTGCTTGAATTTGAGTCTTCCTCTTTTTGATGAGGTTAGCTAGGGGCTTATCAACTTTATTTAATCTTTCAAAGAACCAGCTTTTTGATTCATTAATTCTTTGTATTGTTTTCTTTGTCTCAATTGAATCAATTTCTGCTCTAATCTTTATAATTTCCTCCCATCTTTGGGCTTTTGATTTCATTTACTCTTCCATTTCTAGTCGATTGAAGTGCTCTAGGAGAGTATTTACTTGTTCCCGCTCTGTTTTCTTTTTTTTTTTTGTCTTTTTGAGACAGGGTCTCGCTATGCAGTTGAGGCTGGCCTTGAGCTCACTTTTGTAGCCCAGGCTGGTCTCGAACTCGCACCTATCCTCCTGCCTCAGCCTCCCAAGTGCTGGGATTACAGGCGTGAGCCACCACGCCCGGCTGCCCGCTCTGTTTTCTTAATGTGTGAATTCAGAGCTATAAATTTCCCTCTGAGAACTGCTTTCATTGTGTCCCATAAATTTTGGTAGATTGTGTTTGAATTTTAATTAAATTCAAGATATTGTTCAATTTCTTGTTTAATTTCATCTGTAACCCACTGGTTGTTGAAAAGAGTGTTGTTTAATTTCCATGTATTTCTGCAGTTCTTGTGGTTTCTGTTGTCATTTATTTCCAATTTCATTGCACTGTGGTCAGATAATATGCATGGGATAATTTCTGTTTTCTTTCATATACTTAAGCATGAGCTATGTAGTAATATGTGTTCTATTTTAGAAAATGTCCCATGCGCACCTGAAAAAAATGTGTATTCTGAAGTGGTTGGGTGGAGCATTCTGTGTATCTCCACTAATTCCAGTTGTTCCAAGTTCTGGTTCAGCTCTGTTACTTCTTTGCTAAGTTTTTGTCTGCTTTATCTATCTTTTTTGGATAAGGGGGTATTGAGGTCTCCCGTTAAGATTGTGTTATGGGGTATCAGATTTTTCATGTCCATTAAGGTTTGTCTTATATAACTTGCTGCCCCTGTGTTGGGTGCATACATATTTGTGAGTGTCACCTCTTCATCTTGAAGTTTTCCCCTAACCAATACGTAGTGGCCTCCTTTATTTCGTTTGATCAGTCTCAGTTTGAAGTTTAGACTGTCTGCAAACAGGATTGCTACCCTTGCCTTTTTTTGAGGTGCTGGAGCATGTAGTATTGTTTTCCATCCTTTCACTTTTAGCTTATGAATTTCTTTATGAGTTAAATGTGCTTATTGTATACAGCAAATTGTTGGATTTTGCTTTCTTATCCACTCTGCCAGTCTATTTCTTTTCATTGGAGAGCTAAGTCCATTTACACTGATAGTTATAATTGAAATATGTTGACTTATGATTGACATGATGTTTACTTACTACTGTTTACCTCTTTATCTCTTGTATTTAATTGAGTAGCCTATTTGGTGGATCTTTCTGTTCTTATTTCTTGAGTTTGAGTTGTTTTGGTCTCTCTCTAAAATATTTTTTAGTATGCTGTGTAGGGTTGGCTTCGACACCATGAAATTCTTTAGTTGTTCCTTGTCGTGGAAGTATTTCACTTCTCCCTCATACTTGAAAGAGAGTTTTGCGGGTTATAGCAGTCTGGGCTGAAATTTGTTTTCATAGAGGAATTAAAGCACTCTGATCCATGCTCTTCTTGATTTCATGGTTTGTGATGAGAAATCTGCTGTTATTCTGATGGGTTTTCCTTTAAATGTGATCTGTTTTTTTTTTTTTTCCTTCTCTAGCAGCTTTTAGTACACTATTGTTCTGATGGATTTCTGGAATCTTGATTATTATATGTCTGGATATGTTTTTAGTCGGGTTGATGTTATTTGGGGTTCTGTATGCTTCAGTTATCTGTATGTCTAATTGTTTTTTCATATTTGGAAGGTTTTCTGCTGTTACTTCAGCCCATATTCTTTTTATATCCTTTGTATTGACTCCTTCTTTCTCTTTGATTTCTATTGATCTCACATTGTTCATTTTTGCATCATCTTGCAGATGTTGAATTATTTTTCCTGCATCCTAGTTGTTTTTAAGAGATCTTTTCTTATCTTTTCCCTAGCTGTGATCGTGTCTTCAAGATCTGAGATTCTATCTTCACTTTGGTTCATATGGTTTTGCCAGCTTGTGATTGAGATTTTATTTTCTTGCATAAGTCTTTCAAACTGTTTCATGTGATCTATTTCTTTCTTATATTGTTCACTCGGGGAGTCCATCATTTTTCTATTCACCTCTAATTTTTTATTAATATCTTCTTTAATAGTAGTAAAGTCTCTCATTATAGTTATCCTCTCTCTCTCTAATTCAGAGATTATTTCTGCTCTGTTCTCCTCTCTACCTTTCTATAGTTGTTCCTGTGCTTTAGATGCTATTAATTTAGACATGTCTTTTTTTAACTTCTATGGTTATTTCTGCCCTGCTTTCCTCTATACATTTCTGCAGTTGTTTTTCCACTTCCGCATGTATTTTTTCATACATTTCTTTTTTTATTTGATATGTTATCTCTGATCTGAGTTGCTCTATACATTTCTGCACTTGTCTGTCTACCTCAGAAGCGATTGGTTCAGAGATTTCATCTTCATGATTCTCATTTTCTTGCAGGGTAGTGTCTCTTGTATCTGTTACAGGTAGGTTCGGGACCTGAGATTGCATTTTGCTCCTTGTCCGTATCATTCTGTATAGCAGTGATCTGCAGGACTGGGGGGCCTCACTGCTGGGTAGGCTAAGCTTGCAATGAGCCTGAGGTCTGACTCAGGTGGTGGTCCTGATGCTGGATAGGCTATGCTTGTATCTGGCTGAAGATCTGAGTCATATATTGGGTGTAGCTTCTGGCTCAGCTGCTTTCACAGTGGGCTGGAGTAGGTCTAAACTGGCAGGCAGGGTCCGAATAGTCACGCAAGTGGGTTGGAGACCTCAGGCGAGTGACCTGGTCATGTGGTGGGCATGCCGGAATGTTCAGGTGAGTGACTGGGACGTTTGGTGGGTGTGCCAGGATGTACAGGCGAGAGGACCCCAATGTCTGGCGGGTTGGCCGGGATGTTCAGGCGAGTGACCAGGACATCTCTAATTTCTATTCCTGATAAGAAGCCCTGGTCATCTTCCATGCCCCGCATTGCGTGCCACTTGTAATGTTCTCGCGGTCTGGTTTCACTGTCCACCTTGTCTCAGAAGCACCTGAGATCCACATCCTTCACTGACCTCCCAATCTTTCCCTCTTCTGGGCCAGGTAATGAAGTTTCTAGAACCTCAAGCCTGACACTCTCCTTTTCAAAATCATTCTTATTAATGATAAGTTTATGTTTTCATGTATCATAAAATGTTAATATTAGCAACAGGTCAAACAGAGGCTTTGGCAAAGTAGCAGGATGTATACTTGAGGAATACTGCTTATAAATTCAGATAAGACTTGTTTCGTTTTGTGGGTAAGAAGTTTGAACCTAACTTTTAGGACTTTATATGTATGATAGCATTATATTATGTAACATAACCTCACAAAATAAAAGCAACCTACTTCATTTTATGTGTTAGTATTCATTTACATAACTTACATAGTACTCAAAATATATAACTATACTTTAGATTTATTTATTTATTTATTTAAAATTTTATTTATTATTTTTATTCTTGTTTCAGAACCCTTGTTTGTTTATTCACTCATTTTTATGGCCGGCTCAGCCCGCCCCAAGGGCAGGGCTGGCGCAGCATATGGTGCCGGGGATCGAACCGCAGTCCCTGAATCTGCCCAAGCTTTCCCAAGCAGGCACTTTAGACCACTGAGCCATACTGCCAGGCCCCTATACTTTAGATTTATATCTCAATGTTTAGAACGTGATTCCATTAGAGATTTTCAATAATTAATTAAAACACTATTTTCCTTTACTTGAAATTTACGTTTTTAAGTAAAATTAGTTTAATAAAATTTTTGAAATGATTGGCTTTCTTCCCATTAAAATAATGATTTTTCTGTGCTAGACCCACCCCTGGGGCATGCTGAGACTGCAACTGAGTCTAGGTGTGGTGGGGTCCTATAATCCCAGCTCCCGTGGGAGGTTGAACACAGGTGGATCACTGGGAGTCTGATCTCTGTCATGAGACCCTGTAAATCCTATAGACCATGTCCTAAAATACAAACAATAAATAAATAAGTAAATAAATAAAGATTTTTATTCTTGCTTTGATTTCTACCAAACTACCAATTACCTTTCCTAAATCTGCCACTGAAATATAAGGTTACTCCTTTCTTTTTAACCCTTTCCCCTCTACCTGAGAAGTAGAGTTTGCAAATGAATGGATCATATTTTTATTAATAAGTACAAACATAATTGAATAACAATGTCAGGTACCTTTTGGATACTAAGGAGACATTCTTAGAACAGTAGACCCCTGTGAGCCCACTGGTATTAGGAGAAATATAGATATTAGAAAAAGACAGAGAGAAAGAATTAGTCACAGAAGCAAAATGTTCTGTTTTATTGCATTTACATACAAAGCAAAGTGATAGCTTTAAGTTACCTACAGAGCTACTTCAATTCATTTAAATTCATTTTCAAAAACCAGACTCAGATGAAAAAATAAAGGAACAATTATATCAGTAAGCACTATTACATTTAATGTTGTATAGAATGTTGATGATGTTGGAAATGAGAAAAATAATAGTTTTATATGGATAATTTACTGTTGGTTTTCAATAGTAAAGATCACAAAATCATTAAATTAGATTTTAATTTGAGAAGCAATTCTACCTCCACATTTCTAATATAATACTTTGAAAAAGCAATTCTTATTCTTTCATCATCTCCATTAATCAGTTGTTATTTCTGCCATTTGCCATTAAAAGGATTTTTCAGGCCAGGGAGATAGCTCAGCTGAATAGGTACTTGCCTGGCAAGTGCAAGGTCCTGAGTTTGACCCCCAGTACTGGAAAAAAAAAAGAGTTTTTCTACCCTTTGAAATATATAGAAATGGTACACTTGCAGCTATGCCCAGTCTTATCTCACCAGCATCCTTACAGAAAAATAATTCAGTATAAGAGTCATCTTTACTTCTGCCTTCAGATGTATTTACTGAAGAATGATTGGAGGCCAGATTTTGCTAATAGCTTTATAATATTCTATAAATGTTTATACTAATGCACACAAGGTCAATTATGAATTCAGATTTTTAACCTGAAGTTGCTTACAGCATAGTAATTCATGATTAGAAAGAAGACTCTCTTTTCCCTTTGGGACCGAATTTTCATTTAGATTTTTGTGAATTGATAAATAGTATTAAGTAGCGAAAGTTTGGCAATCCAATTTCCACCAGAACCAGCCTGTGTGGGACACTCCTATACTGTTAGCACCAACAGTGACATCTACTGGTAAGTCCAGAACAGTATGTTCTAACCCCCACCATTGCAACTGACATCCTTTCACTAATTTTTACTTTTTCTCTTACAGTAAAAAAAAACAATGTTTTTATGATACCAACCCTAGTGCAAAGGGATTTTTATATGAACAGTGCAGAACAAGGTATGTAGCCTCCCTTCCAAGAACCTCAGAAATACTGCCTTTACTATCTATATTTCAATTTGCATATATTGCATGTTTTGGTTATACAGAGGTAGGGAAGAATTACATAACATGAGGAAAAAAAAAAAAAAAACACTTGGTAAGTGAGGTTCTGTAACCAAAATAAAAACGTACAAAAGCAAATGCTACACAGGGAGGAAGTGGTTGATTTAATTAGTTAACATTAGTCCTTCATATAATCATGATGCTAGAAAATAATATATTAGTTAAAAGTAGGGAGAAAAGAATATTTCACTAAGAATATATTGACTCTTTAATTCTATTCTTTTAAGGTCCTGTGAAACACTCTGAATATGTTCTAAGACCTGCTATTTTACAGCCCCCTCAAGCTCAAAGCTCTGAAAATATAAGAAAAATATTTCAGCACAATGAATTGGAATCCTGCAAAATCAATGAAAAATCAAAATATAAGGTAAGAAATACCCCTATGGTAGGACTGCCCCATTTTCTCATCTTTTTCCATAGAAGATTGTTTCTGGACTCTCCACTTCCAATAGCAGGGGCTATCTGGGATTTAAGCAAGTGCCAGGCTTAAGAAACACTCAGGCTAAGCAGCGAAAAGCCCTTGCTAATTTTATTAAATTCGTTCTCTTAGATTGCAGCTGCACTTTGGGAAGCTGAAGCAGGAGGATGATGGGAGGATGAGCAGATCCTCTCTCAAATAAGGAACTGGGGATGTAGCTAGGGCCCTAGGCTCACTCCTGAGTAATAGAACGAAACAACTGTTCCCTTAGTCAAATCTTGTGGTCGCTCTAAGTGGTAAAGCTGAGAATACTTGGCAGTGAAAACCTCTGGGATTTAGTCCAGAGCATTGTCCCCATAAAAGAATTACAGAAGTAATAATGAAGGGGCCAGAATCAGTAATCACGAAAGGGTAGGGAATGTCCTGCATCCCAGTCATTCAGCACTGTAATGTTGCTTTGGTAGTTGAGTCACCTCAGAGCTCTACTCCAGATCCATCTTCCTGAACAAAAGGAGCAGGGGACTCCTTATGTGGTGTACCTGGGAGAGCCTGGACAGCCTTCAGAGGTAGAAAAGACTTCCTTCAACTGCTGGGGATGTAGTTCAGTAGTGTAGCACCTGCCTGGCAAGCATAAGATCCTAAGTTTGATTCCTGGTACACCTCCGTGCCCCAAAAAGAATTTTCTACATTAACTGCTGAAGGGTCAGATCATTCACTCTCAACTTCTCTAAGCAGATACACACTTTGCTCAGGTATTGCAGATACTGGTGCAGGATCATTTATTGTAATAGCTCTGTCTGTGCCTTCCAGCAGTATCAGACACTTAGGAGGAATGGGGCATGACAGGCACTCCAGTCAGAATCTGTGTTGTTATTCCATCAGCCATTTGTTTCCAGCCAGACTACTGAGGCTGGTCATCTGGTTTCATGTGTTCATTTTTCCTATCCTACTACTAACTTCTGTCAGTTCTTTTTTTCTTTTTTCTTTTGTTTCTTTCTTTCTTTTTTTTTTTTTTTTCGTACTGAGGATCAAACTCTGGACCTGTGCTTGCCAGACAGGTGCATATATTGCTGAATTATCTCCCTGACCCTCTATCAGTTTTTTGAAAGTAGCATTTAATACTTAAAATTATTACTTCAACCAATTTTGTATACTAATATCTGTAATGTGAGAAACTATATGGGCAATGTGAAGTGTAACAACTACCTTGAAATACCTTTCATCTTGTTTTTGTTTTCTTCTGTTAAGAAAGTGTGCCATTTCTATAATGTCTTACCTATTATTTACATACCTTCTTTAAAATAAGTTCTGAAAACTAGAGAGAACAAGAGAATAAAAATTATACAATTATGGAAAGGAAGAGTAATGTTTAAGCTATTTGATCAATCATTCATACATACATATATTAGGAGTCTCAGAAATAAATACGATAACAATGTGTAATATAATAACCACTGTTAATTTCTGGTTCTTGTTTTGAAATTCTGTACCACTTTTATTGTCTTATGCTGCTTTGTTTTTGTTTCTTTCCTCTTTAAAATAAAATAATAAAAGAAAACATACATGAAAAACAGCTCCTTTGATTCAGTTTAAAAAATCAGAATGAAACTTAATTCTGCCTCTGAAACTGCCTACAATGATCTAAAGCATATAACATTCTCTTTTTCTCAGTAAAATGGAGGTATTGAATTTGTTCAGCATTTACCAACATTTTTGAATTTCCAAATCTTTTTCTTTGTAAGATATAATTTAATGAGACTCATTACAATTCTTAAAAATTTTTAATCAATTGCTAATCAATTATTCAACTACTTATACATTAAGTAGAATATATTTTTAATTTTGATCAATGTAGTTTTAAAGTTTTGCATTAAAATGTAATTTTAAAATTATCACCATTTTATATAAGTTATTATATCTATTTAGGAAAAAGTAAGTGAACTTATTTTAAATTATGTAAGAAAAAGTATGATACATTGGCCAACATAAAAATGTTATACTGCATTTGATCTGGAATGGCATCAAAATTTTGACTATATGTTTGATATCAAAATTAGGTCAATATACTTTGGCATTATTTGCATAAATCTTTCATGGCATATTGTAAAAAGTTATTAATATATTTCTTGCAGTTTTGCTTGACATTTGTTTACAAGTAGTTCCTCTTGAGTAATTTATAAGTCCTAATGGGTAGAAATTATTTTTTAAATACTGAAAAATCATAATGGATATACCCATTGTTGAATTTTCAGTACTATGAAAATTCTTTAAAGATCAATGGACACTGTATAAAATCCACTATAAAAATCTTATCCAAATGAATGTATTTTGCCACTAGTTAAAAGTATCCCTAGCTAAATTTTATAGAATAATTCTTTTTGTATTTCTTTTTTTTTTTTTTCTGGTTTTCTACAATATTTATTTATTTATTTATTTATTTATTTTGAAACACTAAGTATTCTTTATTTTTTTGTTTTTCTCCTTAGATTTTTTCTTTATTTTTTTACATTCTTCTCTTTTTTATTATTTTTAATAAGAAATAACAATATGATAGTTTCAAAACAGATTAGTAGTACATTCACAATAATTGACACATTGCATAGTGTTGTCTTAATAATAGCTATACAGAGCACAGGGTGTAGACATGAAGAATTTTCTGATTGATACTGGTAAGGAAAGAGAAAAGAAAAAAAGAGAGAAGAAAAAAAGAAAAATATTTATTCTCTTTGAGCTGAGAGGAAGTAGCTGTATACACAGTCCAATGTTCCTTATTTGCATTGGGTTACTGCTGAAACTGGCAACGTTGGAGTTTGTTGATTTAAGCCTCTTACAGGTCATCATACTAATCTAGCTCTTTGTTTTGTGCCATATAATTAACATTTTCTGCTGGGTGACTAAGGGCAACTTAAAGCAAGACCTGTATAACAAAACATTTATCATTTGTATCTTCCAAGGTCAAATCCCCTCAGGATTAACTTTGGAACAATGTACAGTACTTTGTAGAACTGTTGTGAGTGTCAGCCCTTGGGATGAATCACGGCCATTGCTTGACCATTTTGCTTTCTGTGAAAGCCTGAGAAAATATTTTTTCTCTAGGCGGCTCTCTTTAGATACACTATACTTCATTTTCTTATTGATATAAATAAACATCATTATTACACATCCTGTTATTAGACAGTGATCTCATGTTATGGACACATTAAATAATATATACCTAAAGAACTATTTTAAGCAACAGAAGCATAATTACACCATTTTAGCTGAGAAATAGATTGAAGGAGTGGATCATGAATATGTACGTTGATCTTTCCTAACCATATATATGTTCTCTTGATACATATTTATCAATTTTCAAATAAAAGAGAAAATAAGGGCTGGGGAGATAGCTCAGTAGAATAAGTGCTTTACTGGCAAGTACAGGGTCCTAAGTTCAATCCCTAGTACTGAAAAAAAAAAAAAAAAAGAGACAGAGAGAGAGAGAGAAAATACAAAAATTTAGTGTTACTGTTTGACAGAAAATTTTAAGTAGAAACATATATCACCTGTCCTTAAAAACAAGAACCTCCAAAACATCTTCACAAATCCCTGAGAGGGTTCATAAAGTAATGTAAACGCTAAACCAAATATAGGTCTCCTTCTATAGAAAGAGAATTTAGAATTCCTTACTTTTACATTTATATATCAGTACAGGTAATGTGCAATGTATTTGTTCATAAGACACAATAACTCACTTATTAAGAGAGACTAGTAAAAAAATCTCGCTATGCAAAGCTGAGTTTCCTCTCAAATTAGGTGGTTGTCATGGTAAAGTAATTAGGGCATTTTCAGGGATTAAATAGTAAAACTAAATTAGAAATAAGAATTTACTTCACTTGACTAAAAAGGTGAAAGTAACAATAGGCAACAAGATTTTTGAATATTAGAGCAAAGTCTACTGTGCAGTGTCAGACAGATCTGCACTTGAGCTCAGCTGGATTCTGTGGTATGTGATTTAAACAAGTTATTTAAGCTTTTAAAGTCAGTTCATTCATCTATAAAGTGAAAATAATAGAAATGTAAAGTGTATGGTGTTGTAAGAAGTAAGTTGACATTGTAAGGAAATAATTTATATAAAACAATCAGGGCAATACTTGAACATAGCAAGCTTTCAACACAACTATTGTTTCCTTGTCTGATGTTCCTCTAGAAAAATAATTCTTTTTTTAATTTTGCTAATTTTAATGAGAAAGAAATAACGAAACAGTTTTGAAACAGTTTAGCAGGACAGTTACAATAACACATTGCATATTATTGTCTTCATAATATTTGTTCAGAATACAAGATGCAGACTTGATATGTTATACAAACATTATTAGTACAAATCTTTCTTCTCATTGAACTAAGAGAAAGTAGTTGTACATATAGTCCAATAGTCCATAACAGTAGTGGTTTACATTATTAGTACAAATCTTTCTTCTCATTAAACTAACAGAAAATAGCTGTATATATAGTCCAATAGTCTATAACAGTAGTGGGTTACCAGCACAACTGGCAAAGTTGGAAGCTGTTGACTTGAGCCTTTTACAACTCAGCATACTAATCTGGCTCTACTTTTTATACCTCGTGGTTAGACTTTTCTGCTGTATGGTTAAGACCAAGGTAAAGTAAAACCTATAAAACAAGAAATGTAACTTTTGTATCTGACAAGGTCAGTCAAATCCCCTCAGGATTTACCCTGAAACCATGTACAGCATTTTGTAGAACTTGTGTCAGTGTCAGCCATCTGGATGAGTCACAGCCATTGCTTGGCCAATTTTTTCTCTGTGAAAGCCTGAATGAATGTTTTCTCTCTAGGTGACTCTCCTTAGGCACAATATACATAATAGGTAATTCTAATGAACTTTTATGTCTTTCTTTTCTTTCAGATTTCTGAGGGGAACTCCAATTTATCAACTGAAATGTCACCAACTTTCAGAATTTCAGTCCAACAATTTTTAGGTGAAACATTAGTAGGGTAAGTTAGTATAGAGTCCTTTAAGTAAATATTTGGGAATAGAATTATTTCAGATTTTGGATTTTTAAAAAGTTCTTGAATTTTTGAATTTTGCAATGAAATAAATCTTTAAAAATTCATTTATTTTTCATATATACCTTAGTCATGTAGCCTAAAGGCAATTTTATGCAATATTTTTTTACAATAACTTTGTTCATTTTGATGGAGATCCATCACATGGGGCTAGGAATTTTCCACTTGTGATATTATGTCAATGCTCAAAACCTTTCAGAGTTTGTATTTCAGATTTTTGGACTAAGGATGCTCAACCTAAATGAAAAAGCAGAAATGTTTTTTTCTTTATTTTATTATTATAATCATTCTTGGAAAATAATTTTCTGACACTGTAGAATTGGGAAGAATTCCATTTGAAAAGACTTTCTTTTTTATTAGTATATATGTGCAATGAATGATAATTATACTCATCTTGGGGGAACTGTTACATATGTGCACAACATATTAATCATTTTTACTTCCCCTTCCCCTCCCAGCTCTCCTGCCTCCTCCCATTCCCGATCCCTTTCCCATCCCCACAAAGTCTATTTTTTACTTTTTAAAAAAACTCATTGATGTTTTGAGTCTCTCATGTAAGAAAGAAGCATGCAGCTTTAACCTTCTGCACTTGATTTGCTTTATTTAGCATTGTAGTCACAAGTTGCATCCATTTTCCCACAAATGATTTAAGTTTTCCTTCTTTGTGGCTGTGTAGTAATCCAGTGTGTGTATAAACCACATACTTTATATTTACCTGTTGATGGGCATGTAAGCCATTCCTAAGATTTAGCTATTATGAGTTGTGCTGCTGTAAACATGGGTGTACATGCAGGATGTCTCTAACATTTTTGCGTAGACACCCAGAAGAGGTGGAGACAGCATCTTGCTATGTTACTCAGGCTATTTATGGGCTGTTGTGCTGTCAATCTAGCACTGATTGGTCGCTATTCCCCACCTCCCTCAGACTCCTGAATTTTGTGATGAAAAGCATGTATCATCATGTCAGGCTTGAAAGCATGTTTATTTGTTTGTTTGTTTATTTTTTTAGTACTGGGGATCAAAGAAAGAAGCATACAACTTTAAAATGCTTTTCAAAACATCTCTAATGCTCCAAATATTATATTAGTATTGGGCTGTTTTCATTGTCTCATTGGCTTAGGTTAGGATGATTCAAAGGGGCTGATGAAGCTTTAGTTAGGCATTAAAGATCTGGTTATTAGATTAGTTTTTCCTCCTCTTTCTTTGACATTCTTTTTTCCCCTCTCTAAATTTTAATATTCTATGTATGTATGTATGTATGTATGTATGTATGTATATATGTATGCATGTATATATGTATTTGGTACAGGGTCTTGCTATACAGCTAGGACTCATAGTGATCCTCCTGTGTCAGCCTGCCCAGCCTGGGATTACAGGTGTATGCCACTGCACCCGTTTTGGGGGCCCACACAGAATGCCTGGCATGGTATGTGGTACTTGGGATCGAACTTGGGTTGTCGAGCTTGCAGGCAAATGCTTAGACTGCCGAGATATCTCCCCAGCTCTTTTATATTATGTATTATGCATTATTTATTAACATAAACTGCATTATCACACAGGAAAGTGATGTAAATCTACAAAAGTTAAGCAGGACATAGTAGTGCATGCCTGTTATTCTCACACTTGGGAGGCTGAGCAAGAGGATCAAAAATTTAAGTGCTGCCTAGGCAACTTAGCCAGACATTGTCTCAAAAGAAAAATTAAAAAGTGCAGGTAAAAAGGTCCTGGGTTCAGTCTCCAGTATGACAAAAAAGAAGTTAATATTTCTTAGCATATCTGGTAGTAAAGTAGGATGGCTCAATCAGAGAGAACATTAAAACTAGCTGTTTTAATGCAATGGAGAACCCTAAGTACTATGAACTGCATGCTTTTGAGGTTCTTATCATATAGACATCATTTAAAAAACAGTTTCTGGAAGGAAAAAAATAAATTAGTGAACATTCATATATAGTTGATGAGATAGATCAGCTTTACTTCTCTCCTGATGATCTCTGATTGCTGAAACCATCCCCATCTTTGGTCATTTGGGACAGAGAAGACCAGCAAATCAGCTGGAGAGACTGTGCCTGAAAACAGAAAGGCAAGAACAGCTTGACTTCCCATACCGATCACACAGTTGGCAGAGGCCTGGGCTCCAAATGGTAGGCAAAGTAAATGCCAAGGTTGCAACAGTTGGCAAATGTTCTGAATATCACCTCCAGAAGTGTCTACTTCATTCCATCCATTTCTCTTTAACTTCAGACCAAAAAAAGCAGTAGGTGTTTACTGTTTATATAAATCTATTGTCATCTGATTACTTCTGATTGCTAAAGCTTAACAAGATTTATCCATATATCTAAAAGAGCAAACTGCTTATTTCTTTTTCTCAGATGTCCATCCAATGAAGATAAGTGTTCTAGTAAAAGCTTCAGCTCTGACTTCGTTTTTGGAGAAAACATGGTAGACAGAGTATTGGTAAGATTTTGTTAAACATTTCCATTATGATAAGGCTATCACTGCAAAGTCTTGAATGCAAATTACTTAAAGGCAGTGTTGAACTGTAGCATACTGGATTCAAAGACATGCTTTCTGTCTTTAACTAGAAATATTCTTCTAGGAAGCATGTCCTAGTTAGCATAAGAGAAACACAGACAGGGAAAGTACTGCATAATTACACAATTATTACTGATGTGATATATTAAATAGTTCTTTGAGTCATGTTAAAGCAGAAGTAACTGAGGAAATCCCAGAATTATCTGCAGCATTTAAATAAGCTTAACTTTTAGTGATAATTTAATATAGTTTCAAATAACATTTTATAATATGAGGCATTCAATAGCATCTACCAGTATATTCTAATTAATTACAAGCTTTTACATCAGAAAGCATTATTATATCTTCTTTTGGAAGTTTAAGAGGAAAAATCACAGTGCTTTGTTTGCCTAGGGAAATATACATACCAAGTGAAAACTGCTAACTACCACTATGATCCTCCTTATTTAATACTGAGCATTTCCCTCCATGAGGTTGGCTGCTCTGTAAAGCTCTGATTTCTAAGACAGCATAGTCAAAGGCGAACTGCACAGCAAAGTCCAAGCTGTGATTCTGATTTTATCTGATGCCCCACAGCTCTGAGATTCTTTCAGCTTTTACCCAGGCCAGGATGAAGGTTAAAAGACGCCCAAAGTGGTTGCTTATCTTACTGTTACAAGTTACATGAGGAATCGTAAGAAAGCTAGAGATTATTTTTAAACAATACAAAGACTCAGGTTAATAGAAGGGCTCACTCAGAATGTCTGCTAATTCCAAGATTATTAATGCTTTCATAAATCATTTTTAAATATATTTAGTACAACGTCTACAGGGTCTCACTACACAGATTGGACTCATACTGATCCTCTTGTTTTCAGCCTCCCAAGAGCTGGAATTACAGGTGTGCACCACCATGCCCAGTCTCAATCACTGTCTCAGTGTGCCCTGGGGATGGGGCTGGCATAGCACATCCAGGATCCAAACCCAGTCCCTGCATCTGCCTAAGCAGGTGCTTTAATTCACTGCACTATCTGGCAGATAGCATCATAAATTATTTTTAAGACTCTGGTTATTCTAGACCTGCCTCAGGCTACCTCTCAATTCTATTAAGTAGTATTTTTGCTCTTTAGCTTTAGAAGTATTTGCTTGCAATTTCCAAGAAAGCTAGCTCCACCAATCCTAGAGCTGTTGACTCTCATCTTTGGACCCAAATGAGAGTTACTTTCCATGCAATATATTTAGACATGTTTATTCTGTGCTATTTAAGTTTGAGATAATCCGTAGCTTCTGTAAAATTGTCAGACATAACTAAGATGCTTTCCAATCCTCACAGAATCAACTTGAACACTTAACTAAATTTGCCAAACATGTATTAAGTTTCTAACATATTAAGTTCTTATGTAAAGCACTGGTCTCTTGTTAGGTTGTGTGTTAAAACCATCTGGGGCACCTTTAAAGATTTCTTTATGCCTGAGCTTCACCCTAAAGCAGTTATGTCAGAAGCTCTCTAGGTAGGGCCAGTTATCAAGTAATTCTAATGTATAGTCATGTTTGAAAGCCATCTGGGTAAGTGATCACATAAAGGTCAAGGAGAAACTATTTCCTGGTGGGAGATATAATACAGCAAGCAGGGACATGAGCTTCAGTCAGGATTACAGAGTTTCACCTTGAGGGAACTTGAACACATTTCCAATGAGGATTTTAATTTTGGTTTATAATAGGGCTTCAATTTCCTATTCCCTTCATTTAGCAATATAGTAAGAGATAACAGGAACTATGAAGATGGTTGTAAACCAATGGCCTCGAAATGTAGGTGGGAAGAAGCACTTCTAGTTACTGGTTGACTGTGTGCTTTTAGAGTGAATTTCAGATCCTAGGTTTCTACTTTCTTTCTTTTTTGGCCAGCCAGATAACTCAGCGGAGTACAGTGCATGCTTAGCAGAGCACAGCATCAAGGGTTCCATCCCTTGTGTGCCATGCTGGCCTTGCCCCTTGCCCAGGGGGCTCACTGAGATGGCGACTGAGACTGGGCATGGTGGCACTAACTTGTAATCCCAGTGCTTGGGAGGCTGAAAATAGGAGAATCACTATGAGTCTGATCTATGTAGTGAGACCCTGTATACTCTATACCCTGTCTTAAACTGAAAATAAATAAATAAATAAAAATGTGAACATCTTTTTTAAAAATGCATTTTCTTAAAATGAAAACAATTATATTGATCTCTACCAATTTTAAGCAGATATTCCTTTTTTTTTTTTTTTTTGGTGGGACTGAGGTTCAAACTCACGACCTTGCTCTTGCCAGGCAGGCACTTGTGCCACGGAGCTATCTCCCCAGCCCCTTAAGCAGATATTCTGATGTCTGAAATAATTTAAGACTTGAATTCATAAAGTAAAAGATGTAGACAAAAATATATAAGTATCATTATGTCATTTTTCCCTCTTCTGTATGTTTATATATAACATTGCAGTTAATTGTTTTATTTTTTTAAATTAGGGTTTGATCATACTAGATGTATGTATTCCCAAGAATACAGCCTTAAGTGCAATTGTTGGCAAAAATTGCCTTGGAGGAAAGGTTCAAATTCTTTCTACATAGGTATCCCCGGACATATTTAGAGGTTTTCATATAATTTTTTTTCTTCCATGAAGCGGATAGTAGAAGTAATTTGGGAAAATACTGAAATAACTTGAAACTAATATGAGGGCTGAATTTCCTAGGCATTAGTCTTAGCTAGTCAAAGCATGGAATGGCCATTAGCTTCTGTGCCACTAGTACTTTTACCATTATTCCCGGATTATAGCCCATCCAAAATAGGCTGGTGGTAACTAGATTATAGTGTTTTGTTGTTTGAAAATTAGAACCAAGGTCCTCCAACAAGAGGGTAGAATTTCCTGATCAGCATACAGGAAGCTGGAAACAAAAGCATAGCAGCTGGGTTTGTGTGCTATGTTGAAATAGAACAACAAAATTATCTTTTGGCTTACTGCAAGTGTACATGGGTAAAATTAAATAATGCATCTGTTGCCTACCTAGGGCAATCAAAAAGTAACCCAGCCTCATCTTGAAAATGATTCAGATGCCAAGGATAAAACATTTAAATCTATTCTGAAATTTCCTATCAACTCTCCAAATTCAAGTAAGAAATTTTTATTTATAAAATATTTGATATAAGTACTTTGTCAATATTTATATCTACAAAGTCAAAATCCAAATAATTTAGTATTGAAATATTTTTGGTAAAAATTAAAACATATACATATAACAACCCGATATCACAAGTTTCACTAGCATTTTAATTTAATGGCATGGGGAGTCAATAAGTAGATTTTATCCAAACTCAAGCATTCTGATTTTCAAATGTAAAATAAGAAGATAGGTATGTTTATAGCAGCAACAAGCAACTTTTTTTTACTTCAGATGTTATCTCTGATCTCAGTTGCTCTATAAGTTTCTGCACTTGTCTGTCTGCCTCAGGTGCTACCAATTCGGAGGTTTCATCTGCATGATTCCCATTTTCTTCCATGGTGGTGACTTCTGTATTTGATTTGGGTGGGCTGAGGCCCTGAGATTGCATCCTACTCCTTGTTGTTATCATTTTGTATGGAAGCAACCTCTGCACTTCGGTGGCGTTATGCTGTGTCTATGGGCCTTTGGTCTGGAGACTCCAAGTTGGTTCCCCTATAGAGGTTCCTGGCTCTGTATTGGAGCTTGGGCTGCTAGCTGCTGTGAAGCCCTGCGGATGAGGTCTGTAGGTGGAGGTGGAGTTTTGAGATTGAGTAGTCCTGGTAGGCTCGTGGACCAGATCGGTTGCCAGACGAGATGTTTGATGGGTTCGGTACTGGAGCTTGGGCGGGAGGGGTTCAAAAAAAAGTGGGATGGGGAGAAGCAGGGAAGGGAAAGGCAGGCCAAGGATCCTGACCCAGCCGGTGCGCGGGCCTGGCTGGCACCGGATCAGGGCTGGAACAGGAAGTTAGTCGCAGGAACACAGGAGAGGCAGAGGGGCGGAGGCAGCTTACCCCAACAAGCAACTTTTACAAGCAGAGAAATGAGACCTTTTATGTGACCCTCAATTTCTCTTAGGAACAGACTCTATTAAAAGTGCATCTCTAATTGAATCTGCTGCTGCCTTTGCATCCCAACCATCACGAAAATGCTTGCTGGAGAAAATTGACGTTATAACAGGAGAGGAAGCAGAACACAATGTGTTAAAGGTCTGCATGTTGCGTATTGCTCTTTCTGGTAGCACTCACATGTATAGAATAAAGTAACCATCAGCAGGGATGTCTTTAAAAATGCTGACAAATAATTTTCAGGAAGACTAAGTGTGCAAATAAAAATGTTGGAGGCTTACAATGCTTAAACCATTAAGCTATTATTTTCTTACCTTTGTATGTGCCATTTGCAGGAAAGTGGATTGTTGAGTTTACAAACATTCCAAGGATCCTATCTTAAAATAATTTTAGATGTATACTTTGTATTTTCCAAGACTGCTGTTATGATCATTACTATTATCATGTGTTTGATTAACTTCTACTTACAATGATGATTTAATGTTGCTAATATGATTTGTTTTCAGTTCAAGATAAAATTCCTATTCCTTTAAAATGTTTAGAATTTTGTATAAATCAAGTTTTATACATGTACTTTTGTATCATGTTTGAGTGCTGAGTGGGATCAGCGTACCATAACTTCTAATTTTTTAAGAAACCAGGGATTTTCCTTTACCTTTCTCCATCTGCTTTTCTCCCAGCCTCTTTCCATTCTCATTCTCCATGATCTAAGGATATTTTTACTATAAAGGTTTCTCAAAGCATAATCCTTGGATTAGATAAATTCCAGCCTTACTGAATTAATTGCTAGGTACGAAGCCCAGGAATGCAAGGGCTTTTAACTGGCTGTCTAGGTGATTCTCATACACAGGAGTATTTGAGAACCACTGCCAACCCTTAAGAGGAGACCTTCTAGTATCATATCATAGTTTTCCAAGTTTTCATGCCATCTGCAAATTTTAAGCATGAAAATATTTCCATGATCCTCTTGCTTTCAAATAAAATTATGCAGCATAAACAAGACTATGTTTAATGTAAAATTCAGTGTATACAAACACACATTAAGCAAAAAAGATGTACAGTATTCTACCATTTATAAAAAAGTATATAAAGATAAATAAAGTACAATAGAGGTTACCTGCTATAGGGGTGGAAATTGATAGATGAGGAAGAAGGGTAGAGGATATTTTTACATTGTATGTCTTTTTATTTTTTGAGTTTTGAACTACTCAAAAATTGCATACTCTTAAAAGTTAAAAACATTTCAAAAGCTGATTTATAATTCATTAACCAAGGTACTCTGGTAAAAGTTGAAACTATAGCACAGGAAATAATTTACTTTGAAAAAACTTTCTTTCTGTACATTTGACATTTTAAAAAAATTGTCATTTAGATCAACTGCAAGCTTTTTATATTCAACAAGGCAACACAATCCTGGACTGAAAGGGGCAGAGGAACTTTGAGACTGAATGACACAGCAAGCAGTGACTGTGGGACATTACAGTCAAGATTAAGTAAGGACTCATTTTGTAAAGCAAGCCATAATTTCTCAGGGTAAAATTGCTAACATAGGTACATACTGCTTCCTGGACACATGTTATAAGATATACCAATAAATCAATCTGTTGCAAACAATATTATTTTCAATGTACTTTAGAGGCTTCTCATTTAAGGGTGACCCTCCTATCAGACTCATAGGTCCCAGCTCTAGTTCTACCACTAACTAGTGACGTTGAAAAAGTGACCTAACTGCCTTCTGCCCTAGTTGTACCAAATTAAAATGGGGATAACTATAGTTTAAAAGTTCTTGAGAAATTGTGAGAATTCAGCGAGATACTATGTAAAGCACCTATGTGAAAGCCCAAAATAATCTCAATATTAGTAGAAGGAATATGCTGTAAATCATTTTGCAAAGTAAGTCCTTTTTTAAAAAAGAATACCCATCTCATAATTTATCTTCGGCCTTCCCTACATGGTGGAGCCCCAGTATCCACAGAAACTGGGGTGGGACTGTTAAATCCTATAAGCACAGTGATGATGATAAGTTGGAGTTGGTGAAACTGAAAGATCCAAGAGGTTTAGCATCTGAAAGGACACACTGAACCTGTTCAGAATCTCAGACTGAAACATAGGCAGGGCTGGGTACACGAGTGGTTTCACAGGCATTTTTGAGAAGTTGAGTCTACAGTAGATGAGATGTAGGATCTGGACCCAAGTACCTGTTATTTGTTGGGTTTCAGATAACAAGCTCAAGAAACAGGTAAGGAGTAGAAGGTAGATTAAAAGACTAGGAACAACAACAACAAAAGAATCACAGTAGTGTTTTCAGTTTTTGAACAGACCGGTAGGTTTCCAAGTAATGCAAGCAATATTCTCAAGGTAGTACTAACTCTGGTTTAATCCCAGTATCTACCAAAATCAACAACAACAACAACTCCAAAACAACTTTTCATTATACAAGTAATATGTATTTACTGTAGAAAACAGAAAGCATTGATCAAAACAAAAAAAAAAAAATCACTTAATGCCTGTTTTCCTGAGATAACCTGTTAGCAAGATATTTTCTTACACATATTGCTTTTTGTATACACATAGGTACACAGATTGCAAAAAGTTGTGATTTATAGTGGTACTTTGGATCTTATATTTTCTTCTACATAGCATGTTATGATCATCTTTTGCATCAATGTTTTCCTTCAGTAATCTTAATGGATTTATAGTACTCTCTTGGATAATTACACCATAATTTTCATTTTTGACAGTTAAGGGTTTCAGTTTTTTTCATGTTGAACAATTCTCAGACAAATATTCTTCAGACTAGTCAATCTTAAAAGTTGTAAAATTTACCCACTTAAAAATATTATAGTTAATAATACAACACTTAAGCTAATCATAGCTCTCAACATAATAAACACCAAATATAATTTGCAGATGGAGTTGTAATCTAGTCAAATTACAATTTAATAGTGAAAATATAGTCTGACAAACTACAAGATTTACTTTGCTTTCAAAAATGGTGAGTTTCCTGGAAGGCTGAGGAATCAAGAGCTATAATCTGATATATTCACTCTTCTGCTACAGTTATGCGCAACCAAGGCAGTCTGAGGCTGATCCTCAATAGCAAACTGTGGGCTCAGATGAAGATTCAAAGAGCAAACCACAAAAATTTACAGATAACAGCTACTGATTTGGAAGACTACAGCATCAAAATATTTTTAATTCAGGTAAATGACACGTTTCAGGGTGGCTTCTCTTACTAACACAGTATATTAGTAGATCTCTACCACTTCTTTTTTCAAATAAAAATTGTCATGATAATCTGTACTGTTGGCAATGAAACTAGTCATGTATATGCTTATTTGTTGTTTAATGTAAGATCTAAATGGTGTATGGAGTTGAGAAATTACTCCAAGGCATAATAAATTGGTACCCAGTCCAAGACATTTTTTTATATATCATACATTCTATTGATTGTGACTTCAAATATGTCAACAGTCTTACTGTGCTGTATTATTGAAGTGACTAGATTGTCAGGAAGTCTCCCAGGAGGAGGTCCGAAGAATCACAAGCCTAATGGCTTATGCTACAAGTTGATATAGAGAAAACTTTGAGATCACTGGAAAAAAATCCAGTGAGAAAATGGAAAAACACAGAAGTAACAAGTTACACATTCAGCAGCAAATTCCAATTCTAAACATGAGTAAATCTCCAAGGTAACAGGAAGGAAGCACAATTTAGCTAATCCAGGCAGCAGAAATACTTGACCTGAAACAAGATCCAGGCACAAGAAGGCTGCCAAGAACAAAGCCCCTCTTCCATCCCCCTTGAAAAGCTGGATTTCTCCCATAGGCTGAGACCCAGAGGACTAGAAAGGACTATCCAGATAATTTAAAAAGAATGACAGTAAAAGTAAATTAGCTCCATGGTAAAATGGAGAAAAAAGTTGGTGTGTGCCTTGTGATTAAAACCAAAGGTTTTAATAATTATACTTAAGTGCACTGTCAGGTGCATGTGACATGATGCTTTAAGATGCTGGTATAAGATGATGCTTAAACCTTGTGTACCATTTAGAGAGAGAATTCTTAGTATTTGGCCAGGCCAAATCTCCTGGTTTTAAGTGGCTTAGGCAGTATGCCAGAAACTGAGACAGACACTGTTAGCTGTAACTAAACTTCTAGGCTAAAACTGTAGGATCTTTACTAGAGATAAGCGAATTGAATAAAGGAAAATTGCTCCATATTCCACTTTCAGAGATGGTACTTATTAACATTTTAGTTGAATACTATATAGACTGAGCATTCCCAATTCAAAAATTTGAAATACAATATACTCCAAGAATCTAAAAGCCCCATTATATTGTTATGAGCAAAAATCCTACACCTGATCTCATGGGACAGGCCTCAGTTCAAATACAGGTACACTAAAACTATTATATAATGTTAACTTTCAGACAATGTGTGTAAGATATATATCAAAGAAATGCAGGTCCAGGCATGTAGCTCAGTGGCACAGCACCTTCCTGGCAAGTGCAAGGCTGTGAGTTTGATTCTTGGTACTAAATAAAATAAATAAATAAACAAACAAACAAACAAACAAATACGCTTCATGTTGTCACTTGAGTCTCACCCCTAAGATATCTAATTATGTATATGTAAACATTACAAATTCTGAAAAAAATCTAAATATGTATACATATATTTATACCATACCGTATGTATTATGTTGCCTTCAGGTAAGTTTCTTTGCATCCTTAAATTGATTTACTCACATGCAAAATGAAGGAAACAATACTACTATACTTTACAAAGCTATTGAGATCAAACTAAAATGATTGTGAAAAAAATCATATAATTTCACTTATTAATGCAAATGAGTGTTTTTCATGCCATTAAATGGTTGCTTATTCTTCAAAAATTGTTTTAGTACATGCAACAGTTTTATTGTGATGTACCATAATTTATTCCATTAATCCTGCTGATCTGAAGGACACAAACTGGAGCTTCAACACCCAGCACTTTGTTGGGTAGCTGTAACTGAGAAAGCTGTTGTTACTTTCTGACCAATAATTTTCTTGTTTACAAAAGGAAATGAGTATATAGTGAATGCCCATGCTAACTGCTTTTGTGAACATAATGGAATAAACAATCAGCTCACAGTATTGTAAGAATTGAACAAAAACAGAACATAACAGTCACTGTTACACCAATTGTAATTTGTTGCCAACACTTTTAATAACAACCATTAAAATAGCATTAAAAAGTACTGATAAGCAAGAACTTCTGATGTGTTTTTTTTTTTTTTAAATAGCATAAATTATTCTAATGAATTTTGCTTCTTTACAAGGCTACGTGGCTTGGAAGAATGTCTAGGGAAAGGAAGTCTTTTTTATCTAACCCTACAGCTTTATGTAGTATAAAACAGTGGAGGAAGAATGGTTATACCACACTTAAATTCAAATAGAAATATCTTAAATTATATAATTTTATCTTCTCATTTTAAAATGTATACAGAATTACTATAGAATGTACATTTCAGTGAAAGATTGTTTTTATCTCTTATAGGAATGTTAGAACTTATTTAAATTCTAGATGTTAGCCTTATTAGGTAACTCTTCACTAATAGTGAAAAATTAAAAATCTGTAAAATATGATTAATGTTAATAGGTGATTTATATTCTTAACAACCTAATTTTCCTTTCTCAGGCGAGTGTTAAAGATATAGGATATCTTTATGCAGCAATACATCATCGTATTGTTGCCCTTAGAAGCTTTGATAACAGGCAGAAAGATGTCAATCAAACTGAAAGCCAGTCAGAAAGAGTCCTCCAACAACTGAACTGTGAAAGCTGCGATGAAGATGAAGATGACCTCATCCAAGCCACTAAAAATGGATCAGGTAAATAATTAAAGGACTGGGGATATAGTTCAACAGCAGAGGTGCCTAACCTGGCAAGCACAATGTCCCGAGTTCAATCTCCAGGTACCGAGAAAAAAAATAAAATAGATGATAGATAGCTATAGATACACATAGATATAGATACCTAGATATATAAAAGATATATCAAGCACAATTCCAGGATTGATTTCAAAAAGGAAAAGTGATCTGTTTAAAGCTGGTGGTGGCTAGAACCTTGGCTGTTTTGATCTCAGGGGCAGGTTGGAAATCATTGTCTTCCATGAGTGGTTTTCATTAGGATTTTATCAAATCGGCGTCATTGTAGTACCTGCATGTCATTTGCATATTAATTTGTCAAAAATACCATTACTTCCAAGGCAAAGTATTACATTTCTAACCACTTACTATTTCTCCTCATTCTTCTATTATCTATATAATTGGAAGACATAAATACGTATTATGGGGCCACAGGTAAATATGACATAAAGCATGTTTTTTTCTGTCAGAATTTAACTGTTTAAAATGTATCTACATTGTACCTATTCTATATTTGAGGTCTGCTTTACCTAGGCCAAATAAATTATTATTTGTCTTACTGTGTCAGGATTTACAAATAAACTAAGGTTGGGGAAGAACTAGGTATAAATAGACTTTTAGATTTCAGTGGGTCCTCTGATATGTAGATTTACAGTACTAGTCATCATTATTATTGAGGAAAAAGCACTGTTGAAGAACTAGTAAGCACAATATTGCTATGTAAATGTAGTATTTCTAATAAAGCCATCCAAATCTGGGGTTTTTGTTATTGTTTTTTTTTTTTTTTTTTTTTTTTTTTTTTTTTTTTTTTTTTTTTTTTTTTTTTTTTAGCAAGTTTCACTTAATTCTTCACTTAATCCTATTTCAATTAATTCTGAATTCTGGGCAATTGTGTCATATAGTTAAAGAGTGAAGGTAGCAACAAGAATTTTCAACTTTTTGTTATTGTAAAACTTTAAAGCTGCTTTTAATCAGACACAATTTAAGAATTTATCAGAAAATGTGTGTAGGGGCCCGGCGGGATGGCTCAGTGGTCTAAAGCGCCTGCTTGGGGAAGCTTGGGCGGCTTCAGGGACCGAGGTTCGATCCCCAGCACCACATGCTGCGCCAGCCCTGCCCTCGGGGTGGGCTGAGCCGGCTATAAAAATGAGTGAATAAACAAACAAGGGTTCTGAAATAAGAAAAAAAAAAATAAATAAATAATACAAAAAAAAA
>PVJA010004811.1:0-83182 GCA_004027025.1 Myocastor coypus | reverse complement strand
GTTTCTGCTGGAAAAAAGGACAGCATTGGTCACTGGACTCCAGATGATTTGTGCTATGGATTGGCTGAAAGTCTTTTGGAATTTTGCTCGTGCCCAGAGACTTTGCCTAAGACTGAGATTAAGCATGGCGGACTGATTAATCTTTCAAGAGACATTTCAAAGCAGCAAACTATTGGGGCGGTGGCGTGGTTGTTATTGGTTGCTTTTAGCCAGATTTATGTTGAAAATCAAGAGAAAAGAGCCAAGCAGGATGATTTAAAATGTGAGTTTGACCAGAAAGGAAACACCAGGAGAGCTGTGGACTGCAAAGATGGAGCTGAGAGGATCTCCATTGCTGGGAAGGAACCAGCGAATGGAAAAGATTGCCTGAGGCCATCACAAGAGGTGGCAGCTGTCTGTGCTTTGCAGCCCCAGAATGGCAAAGGAGAGAGGCTTTGCCTTGAGAAGAAGGCCACAGAGACCCAAGTACCAGAATGGCAGCAGCGGCCAAACCAGGTTCCAAAATGACGCCGGCATGGAGAATTTGTTCCTAGGAATCAAGGTCAGAGTGTCCATCAATCCAGGCACTCCACGCCTACAAGCAAGAGAGAAGGTAGCCTGGCTACTGCTCCAGCTGGCAGCAGACCCTGGCATCATCCACGTGGCATTGGTTTTAGGCACATTCAGAATGCAAGAGCTGTTAGTTTAAGAAGGTTTCCACCTCGATTTCAGAAGAAGGCCTGGGAGGCCAGGCAGTGTGGCCCTGAGAGGGCAGTGTGTGAAGCAGAGAGTGAGAAGCCAATTCAGTGGAAACCCCAGAAGTTTGGAAAAGCCAAGAATGTGGATCATGCTAAGAGGGAGCAAAGCCAGCCTAAGAGAGAAGCCATGGGAATTATCACCAAGAGTGCTGTAGGAACAGAGTTGCATGATGCTCACAACTCAGTGCAGACTGCTTTGGATTCTCCAGTTGGAACTATGGGATTGAATGTCTACCCTGCTGGATTTTGGACATGTGTTGGTCCCAATGTTTTGTATTACCCTGTTATTTGCAACTTTTGGAATTGTAATGTTTATCTCATGCCTTTGAATGCTGGATATGTTTGACTCTTCTTGTACAGGGGCTCACAGATGAAAATTTGCCTTGGATCTTTGAGGAAACGTGGGACTTGGACTTTTCAGCAATGCTGAAACTATTGTGACTTTGGCAACTATTCCAGATGGACTAAAATGTCTTTTGTAAAAAGGGATATGTATGAGACTTTGGGGGTCCAGGGGCAGAATGTTATGGTTTATGTCTAGTTGTCCCCCCAAAGCCTCATGGAGTCACTGGGCGGGGACTTCTAGAGTTTGAGACTTGATCCATGATCCCTGGGATTATAGGTTTTAGTATTGATGGGATTATGGGTGGAAGTACTTCTGGGATTATGGGTGTAGCCTAGGGCGGGAGCTAAGGTGGAGAGCCTGAATGTAATATAAAGAGAGACAGAGAGACAGACTAGAGCTCTAGCTGTTGCTGTTGCTCTGCTGCCCTCATTGACTGGCTGCCTCTGCCGCCATTTTGCTGCTGTTCTGCCTCCATGAACTGGATGCTCTCCACCCTGCTCCACTCAGCCTTGGGCCAGCCAAATATGGACTGACACCTCTACGAACTGTGAGCTAAATAAACCCTTCCTTCCTTCATTTTGAGTGTCGGTTATTTGTCCCAGCAACGAGCAAAAAGTAACTAAGACACTGACAAGCACAAGAACCCAGGTTTAATCCCTGGTATGCCATGCCATGCTGGCCCCATGCTGTGCCAGCTGCTGAAACCAGGTATGGTGGTGCACACTTATAATTCCAGCACAGGAGAGGCTGAGACAGGAGGATCACTATGAGTCCAAGATGCATATCAAGATCCTGTGTCAAATAAATTTTTAAAAATTAAAAAATATATTCTTTACATGTTGATTTATCTTGAGCATTTGTTATAATAATAGAAATCTAACTAACATGCTTCCTTTCTATTGCTTTACATGGATATACAGCAATTTGTTCATGCATTCGCCTTTTGCAGTATGCTTGATAAGTTCCAACTATTGGTTATCACAAATAAAATGACTGAACATTTACATATGGTTTTTTTTTAAATGAAGGTTCCATTTTTCTAGATCAGTAGCAAGGAATGAGATTACAGGGTCATGTGTAACTTTGTGCTTAATTTTGTAAGTAACCGTCACACTGTTCCAAGTGGCTTTCACTCTGTGGTGAGGTGCACACACATTTCAGACTGTTGAGGCTTCTAGGTGAATTGAGTCTTTTATTGTTACATATTTTATTTTCTACCTAGTCATTTCTTTTGCTCTAAAGTCTACTGATCTGATGTCAGAATATCTTACGTTAATACAAGGACTCCAGCTGCGCCTTCATTCATGGTTTTGTAATGCTGCTTGTCTATTGTTCACTCTTGGTCTATTTTATTATCCTTGAAGTGGATTTCACAGAGAAAGCATACCTTTTTTTTTTTTCCTTTTTAAAAATCTATCCTAACTATCTTGTATGGACATATATACGTGTGTGTATATATACATATATATTTTCCACAACAAAATGGTCCTTTATTTATATCCCTCTTTTTTGTTTTGTTTTGTCAGAGATGAGTGCCCCACTGCAGTTAGAAAAGCTGCATTTGGATAAGTTTTTAAAGGACCTTTTCATACTTGATACCACCAGTTAATGCTTATTTTTTTTAATGTGTTCTTAATTTCTTACAACTTTTTGAAACCACATTTGCAAGTTTATAGCTGGCAATCTGTGCAACTGATTTTGAGATAGCATTATGAAATAGAGAAAGCATACCTTATTGGGTCTTTTTTTTTTTTTTTTTTTATGGCTGGCTCAAGCTGCCCTGGGGGTGGGGCTGGCACAACATGTAGTGCCAGGGATTGAACTATGGTCCCTACGATTGCCTAAGCTTTCCTAAGCAGGTGCTTTAGACTGCTGAACCATCTTGCCGGCCTATCTTATAGGGTCCCATTGGGTCTTATTTTATAATCTGTTTCAACAGTTTATGGCTTTTAATTGGTCTATTTCAACTAATTAGCTCTTAAAATTACTGATACACTTGAAGTTAGATGGAGAAGTCTATCATGTGTCTACATCTCTATTTTATCTTTATTCTTGAAAGTTAGTTATACCGAATGTAGAATTCTGGGTTACCAGTTCTTTCCTTGAACTCCTTTAAAAATGTGATTCCATGCTCCAATGAGAAATCTGCAACAGTTCTCTGAAATTGTTCCTCTTGTTATAATGCAGTGATTTCTCCTAGCTGCTCCCAACATTTTGTACCTGATCTTGGTTTTCAGCTGTTTGATTATGATTTGCCTGTGACTAAATTTGAGCAGCAAGTTCCCTGATTTCTTGAATCTGTAAGTCAGTCTTTCACCAATTTTGTGGAGATTTCAGCCACTATTTTTGTACCAGATTTTCATTTCTCTCTTGAGACTTTGATGACACAAATGTTCAGCTTCCAAAGCTTTTCCTCAGACCCCTGAGTATCTTAAAGTTTTTTTAACCTATTTTTTTCCTCTGGTGTCCAAATTAAATTACTGCTATTGATCTGTCTTCTGGTTCCCTTCCTCCTTCCTCAGCCATCATCATTATGACGCTTAACCCACTTGCTATTTTTATCTTAATTATTGTATTTTTGTCTGCAAAACTTCCATCTGATCCTTCTTTATACATTTTGTTTCCTTGATGAAAATTCTGTCTTTTTATGTATTTGTCCTTATTTCTTGGACTAGCTTTTTTTGTCTCAAAGGTCTGTTATCTTTATTTTATTTCTTTTAATGAGAAATAATATTGAGAGTTTCAGAATATGTTAGGACAGCCACAATAATTGATACAACAATATTGTTGTCTTCATAGTAGTTGTTCAGAATACAAGATACTAATAGTACAAATATTTCTTTTCATTGAACTAAGACAAAGAAGTTGTATATGTAGAGCAATGTTCCATCATAGTAGTGGGTTATTGGCAGAACTGGCAATGTCAGAAGCTGTTGACTTCATCCTTTTACAGCTCAACATACTAATCTGGCTTTACTTTTTATGCCTGGTGTTTAAACTTTTCTGCTGGGTGGTTAAGGCCAAGTTGAAGCAAGCCCTATATAACAAAACATGTAATTTTTATATCTGACAAGGTCAGTCAAATCCCCTCAGGATTTACCTTGAAACCATGTACAGCATTTTATAGATCTTTTGTCAGTGTTAGCCACCTGGATGAGTCATAGCCATTGCTTGACAGATTTGCTCTCTGAAATTCTGAGAGGATGTTTTCTCTCTAGGTGACTCTCCTTAGGGACACTATACATCATTAATCCCTTTCCTCTGTGGTCCCATAATCTCCTTGAACAGACAATTTGGGACACCACTGAGTTATAGGATGTTACTATACAGGGTCTCTTATGTCCTGAGTCTTCACTGACCTAGAGGGGCTAGAGCCAAAATATTGGCTAACCTTGTAGCCCTTCTTTTTCTCTAGTTTTTGATCTGCAGACTTAGGTTCTTAACCCTCCAGAAGAGAAGCTTAGTGATACCATTATTCTATAACATAGGTACTTGGACTTATCATCATTGTCTTTCTAAATATTAAATACCTTAGACTTAACATGGAACTGGTGTTTTATATCAATCATTGATAGTCTAATAAATCTCTAAGGAATGTGATTAAAAAACTGTTTTACTTCTTGGACTAGTTATAATGCCTACTTCTATCTGAACTGTGATAGAATTTTTGTCATCTCATAGGGTAATATGTGTTGTTTGTCTCTTTCCTTGAAATCTGATGTTTTCCTGGAAATGTGTACAGCAAAGTAATTTGGATTTGATCCCTGGGCATTTTGAATAGAATAGTTTTCATTTACCCATTGGAGACATATGATAAGAGTCTAAGAGATACCTGAATTTGAAGATAATTCTAAGCCATATAGATTATGTTTCTCTATATACACATGCCTGTGGTAAAGTTTAACTTGAAAATTAGGCACAGTAAGAAATTAGTAGTAATACTAATAATAAAACAAAAGTATAAGAATAAAATCATAGTAAAAGTTGTTGAAATTGCATATTTTCCTTATCTGTTTTTCTGTTTCTGTCACTGTGTCTGTCTCTGCCTCTCTGCCTCTCACGCACACAGTAGATGAGTGTTTTGTAAAGACACAAATGTTTTATTTTATTTTCATATTTTAGGGAAGGGTCAGCAAGGTGTTCAGGGTCTCACACTAGATTGGACTCATAGTGATCCACTTGTATACAGCCTCCCAAGAGCTGGGACTACAGGTGTGTGCCACCATGCCCAGTCTTAATCTCTGTCTCAGCGCACCATGGGAGTGGGGCTGACATGGCAGGCCCGGGGATCAAAGCCCCAGCCCCTGCACCTGTACCTGCTTGCAGGTGCTTTAATCCACTGAGCTATTTGGCTGGCCCACAAATGTTTTATTTTAGTTAGTAATGTCCCCAAAGAGCAAGTATAGTGATGCTGATGATTCACACCTGCCAAAGAGAAGCGAGGAAGTGCTTCCTTCCAGTGAAAAGGTGAACATTCTTAAAGAGGAAAACTTTGTAGTCTGGGGCTGCCAAGATCTGCAGTGAGCACGGATCTATCTGTGAAACTGTGACTAAGGAAAAGAACTCTGTGCTGGTTTTGCTACCTGATTTAGGGTGGGAAACTGAAACTGGAAAATACAACCTTGAGTGTACAGCGCTACTATATTGCAGAATAAAACTCTGGAGCTTATTTAATTCTAAGGATTTTTTTTTTCTGTTTGCTTAGTTTATTGAGTAATCAACATAGTTCACTTCAGGCTTCAAATTCTGACCCATCTTTAGATGTGGTCTCAATGGTGAGTCAGTATTTTTTTGTTGTTGTTGTTTTTGTTTTTTTTGTTAATTTTATTGGTACAACTTAGATATACACAATGATCATATTATTCGTTGTGGAGAATTTGTTGCTGTATATATCTTGATTCTTTTCCCCTCCCTTCAACACCTCCTTAATTACAGAGCTTTGTTTTTCTATTTTGTCTTTATCATTTTTTTCTCTTTTCCCTTACTTCCTTCCTCTACCACAGCATCCAGTTCCTCCAACGCTGCACCATTTGGTGGTACTTCTAAGACTTCAATGGCAATTAGTTACACAGTTCTGTGAATGCTGTTGGTGTGATTAAAGTTAGATCTACCCATTTACAGCTCAGAAATGGCTAAAAGTGTAAACTTTATGTCATGGGGTTTTTCTCTTGAGCCTCTCTTCTTCACAGTCTTCCTAGCACTTTCAGGCTCTCTGTGCTTCTTTTCATGTTCTGTCACCAAAAAGCTAGGCTTTGGGTTGGAGGTGTGGCTCAATATAGAAAGTTTCCCTTCTGTGCACAAGTCCCAGCCTGAGGAAATGAGGGAGGGAGGGAGGGTAGGAGAGAGAGCCAAGGAAGGAGGAGGGCTGCTACACTCTAGTTTCTCTGCTCTGCCTAGCTCTTCCTGTGGTTTTATCTGTGTCAGAACTCAGTAGTGGTAGGGTGAAAAGAGAAAAATAAGCCTTGAAGACTTGCTGTAAAGCCTTGATTCTGGTGTCAGAGAGGGCTACAGATGTGCAACTGGAACCTGCTGCCCCAGTTCTAGCCCGCACAGAGTCACAACCCCTTCACTGAGTTGCTAACTGTTTCTTTTGAACAACAAGTTATATTGAGCTATAATTTATCTAACAATGAGTGAAGTTCAGATACTTCCTAAATTAGCTATTCCATTGCTTCAAAATGTTTTATTGTGTACACTGAATATGACTAGTTTATCTTAGCTTGTTAAAAAGAAAGTTTTGTGTTTTGCTGTTTCTTCTTTGCAAGAAACTTTTTGGTCCATATCTTGTACTCTGAGTAAATACTTTGAAAATACTGATATGTGGCATATTAAATATCATTATTATGATTTTGTTATGAAATTTTGATTCCATTTTTCATAAGATAAATAACTCCTATACAACAAAACTCAGCAACTTAATATGTGAAATTCACTGGCTTTTAGTGTACTCAGAGATTTGAGCACCTGTCCACTCCACTGAATTTTACAGCAGTGCATCACCCGCAGCAGAAGTCCCACACTCAGAAGTCATTCCCCATCGTCCACCCTCCTCCTAGTCTGAGGCAGCCATAAATCTATTTTTCATCTTACAGACATACCTACCCTAGGCATTCTGTACAGTCATATGATATATTCTGACTTCAGCTTCTTTTACTTAGAAAGTGTTTTTGAAGTTTATTCATGTTATAGCAAGTATCAGCACTTCACTCACTTTTATTGCCAAGCAATACTTGACTGTATAGACGTACTATATGGCATGCATCCACCTATTAGTTAATGGACATCCAGGTATCCCCACTTTTTAGCTAATGTGAATAGTGTTGCAAAAAATTTGTGTCCAATTTGATTCCCCTTTGACATATTCCTGAAAGTAGAATTGGTAGGCATTATGGAAAGTCTTAAATATTTGACAATTTGCTCAATTCTCCTTGTATCATTTTACATTCCCACCAACAATGTATGTTTCTGATTTCTCCACACTTTTGTCAACACTTGTTTTTGTATTTTTTTTTTTTTACTTATAACTGTATTGGTATAAAATGGAGTCTCACTGTGCTTTTGATTTGCAGTTCTATAATGATTTTAAGTACCATTTCATATGATAACTGATCTTATATATTTATATTGTATATATTCTTTGCGGAAGTGTCTATTTGAATCCTTTATCTTATTATATTTACTATTGAGTTATAAGGTTTGTTTATACTGGATCTAAATTATTTATTAGATGTATGACTTGCAAATATTTTCTTCCATTCTGTAAGTTAGCTTTTCACATTCTTTACAGTCTCTTGAATCTCAGTTATAAATTTGAGGAAGTTGATTTATCTGTGCTTTTGTGTCTTGGGTGTTTGGTATTATACCTAAAATCTGCTGACCAAGCCAAGATTACAAAGCCTTATTCTAGGTTTTTCCTTATAGGTCCATTTAGTATGTGGAATTGCCTTTAGAAAGTCTGTCCATTTAGGGTTACTTTGGGAGCACAGCATACAGCAGTGTTATCATTTTAGTCTGTTTGTGTGTGTGGACTCTCAGTTTCCCAGGAACTCATCTATTAAAACAAAAAAGGAAAAGAAAGAAAACCTATTCTTTCCTTACAAAATTATCTAGGCAACTTTATAAAACCTCAGCTGGAGAGCCAGCCAGATAACTCTGCAGACTAAAGTACCTGCTTAGGCAGACACAGGGACTGAGATTTGATCCCCAGTGCGCCATGCAGGCCCCACCTCCAGGGCACATGGAGCTGGTGATTGAAACTGGATGTGGTGGCATACACCTATAATCCTAGCACTTAGGAGGCTGAAGACAGGGGAATCACTGTGAATCTAATCTGTGTGGTGACAGCCTATAGACCTTGTACTAAATACAAACAGAAAAATAAATCAGCTGATCACAAAATTAATAACATACAAATAACAGACCCTACATTACAAGTTTTTTTAGTGTTTTTCAAGATTTTTATGGTTTTTAGTCTCCTGAATGTCCATATGAATTTTAGGATCAGCTTGTCAGTTTTTTTTTTTTTTTTTACAAACAATAACAAATAAACAAATAAAACTCACTCCAGCTAGGATTTTGAAAAGGATTTCTTTAAACCAACACATTATGAAGGTTCAATCCTGACAACATTAGGTTGTTGTATGATTTTTGTCCAGTGCCAAAAGAAATAACAAGAAGACCCTATGAATGTAGCTTCAGAGGACTCACTGAGATTTCTCTTCCAGTGAGCCCCAAGCCTCAGAAGCCTATTCTTTTTATTCAGTATTTTAAAAAATGGCTATGGAATATATGTCATTATTTTAATAGATACAGCATACTCCTGAAACATAGCTCATGCAAATGCTTCCAGACACGTAGCTCATGCAAATGCTAACAAATAATACTTTAAGCAGGGGAGGAGGCAACCAGTGGTGTCACGTAGCAGATAAACAAAGAACAGGGCACCCACAGGATGAGCTGCCATCTGCAATCTTGAGCTCCAGCTTTCAAGGACTCTCAGGCAACAGAAGGCAGCCCTCTCTAGGCTCCATCTATAATTCACCACTTCTAGGGACACCAACTAGTCTTCAAACTTATCTCTATGTCACTATGTTAGATATTCTGGTCAGTGATCACAGGGTGTCCTTTGTCGTGGTTTCGATCTAAAATGTCCCCAAATCTCATATATTTTGAAAGTGATTAGACTACAGAGATACTGTCCTTAATCCATAGGTTCAGCCATTGACCAATTCAATAGCTCAGTGAATTGGGGGCTAGCTGAAGATGGGGCTGTGGAGACATGACCAGGGAGGGTGCTTCTTAATCTCAGCCCCATTCTTCTCCTTCTGTTCCTAGGCCATGGTTGAGCAGCTCTTGCTCTGCCCTGCCCTCTGCCATCCTGTTGCTGCCTTGGACCTAGCAAGCCATGGACTGAATATATGAGCCAAAATAGAACCCTCCTTTGCATTTCAGGCCTCTGAGAGTAACTAGGCCAGATTCTGATGCCAGAGAAGTGGGGTCACAGGTACAAGATACCTGACCATGTGGTTTAGGAGTCTTTTGAACTGGTTTGTGCAAGGAATTTGGTAAGTTTTGGGGATATTCTCTAGAGATGTCCTAGAATGCTGTAAGCTGGGTTTGATGAGATTTTTATGTGACGGCCTAGAAGACCAGGTTGCTGACAGGAATGCAGATGGCTAAGGCCAGGCTCAGTAAATTTCAGTTTGAAACAAGGACTCTGTTGGTAGTTGGACTAGAAGCCATGCGTGTTACGCATTGAAAACAGCATTGTCTTCATTTTTCCCATGTCCTGAGACTTTGCAGGAGACTAGGATTAAGTGCAGTGGACTGGCTAATCTGGTAAAAGAAACTTCAAAGGAGTCCAATATTCAGATCATGCCATGAGTACTTCTGGCTGCTTTTAGCCAAATCTATAGTAAAAATGAGCGACAAAAGGTTTGCAGTTGCATCAGAAAGGAAGTGGCTGCAAAGGTGAGACCAAGGAGAGTGTTACTGAAAAGATTAGCATTAGCAAGAAGGCACATACTTTGCATCAGGACAAAAGGAAATACAGCCTGAGGACATCTCCAGAATCAGCAGAACCTCATCTTTTACTGGTTCAAGTGTGCAAAACTGTAAAACTTTCACTTGAGGAGAAGGGCTTCAAGGCTATAGAGGGAGATGTTTCACCAAATTCAGCCATCCAGTCGCTAGCAGCTTTCAGAGGCCACTACATCCATGATCCAAGAAGGCCTGGCTACTGTTTGAGTTGGCAGCAGCACCATCTAGGTGGCGCTGGGTTTTCCAGCATGACAGATGCAGGAGCTGTGCGGTAAGGAAGACTTCCATCCATATTTTAAGGGAAGGCCTGGAGATCAAACAGTGTGATCCTGAAAGGGCAGTGTGCGAGGTCATGAAAGTGAAGCCGAAAGTGCACTGGAGACCACGGAAAGATCGAGATACTAGAAATGTGAATATGCAGAGCCACCTGGTAGGAGTGGCCTCCAAGGCCACAACCAGCAGTACCACAGGGGTGGGCTACTCAAGTCCTACGGAGCTCCCATCCTGCCACAACTTGCCCTGAGCCGTGGATATAAAACTACACGAGCTAATGTTTATCCTGCTAAGTTATAGTCTTCTTTTTGTCCCATTCTATCACCTTATTCATCTCTTATGAAAAGGAAATACATATCCTGGTTCATTTCACTGTGAAGTATTTTAACTTTCTTATTTTTAGAGTCACTCACAGCTGAGAATTTGCGCCTCCTCCATAAAGTGATGTCACATGTTGGGTTCCAGTGATATGAATGTGATTAAGATGTCCTTTACCTGCTGCCCTGAACGTTGAAAAACAGTGGAATAATGACTGAAATGTGTTCAGTGCAGCACATGCAAGTCTCAAATTCCACCCCCAATAAGAATGTCTTTACAAAATGAAAGAAGAATAAGCCTATAATGAGGAGGAGAGATAGATAGACACACAGAGAGATTGAGAATTACTGAAGATTTTTGATAGAAAGGAGAACAGACATAAAGAGGGGTAGCTCGTGATAGAGATGAATCCTATTCTTAGGATGACCAATCTGGAAGTATAATGAGACAGAAATGGGGGTGCTGATGAGGCAGTGCAAGCTGTGGCTAATTGGAGAGAAGGTATCCCTAAGTCAACTCTGTGGCAGGTGATGAAGGTAGTGTTCAAAGGGGAAATACGAGACAAGGATAGCAGCACTAGAAGCTGACGAGGTCATGGCGAGAAGGAAAGGAGCTTCTCCGCAGAGTGCTGTAGGCATCAGGCAGAAAATTCCTAGGCAAAACAAAGCAGACAGGGTTGAAGAAACGAAAGGAAAAGCACCAATGGGAAAGTGAAGTTCCTAAGACAGTAAAACAGCAGGACAACATTTAATGCCTACCTCAGATATTTGATATTTTAAAAAGAATCATGAGAGTTTCAAGATTTTTCCCAGAGGGTTTAGATGTTTTGGTTCAAGTGTGCAGTGAGGGGAGAGGAGGGAAGTTAAGCGAGGCATTGGTATTACACGTAAATGCCTCTCTGTGGTCTTTTGGGCCAAGCAGCAGGAAAAGCAAGGTCTTGGGGAGGAGCATGAAGGAGGACAAGAGATGGGATCAACAACCTGGAACTCTGGGAGGCGCTCACTCATGGGAATGTGTGGCTATTGTGTTTGTGAAGAAATTAGAACTTTTCTTTAGGATACACTACTTGTATCTCGGCTTTTTACTGCTTGGATAAAATGCCTGACAAACACAAATTAAAGGACGAGTTGTTTGAGTTTTGCTCATGTTCTCAGTATGTTGTTCACTGGCTCCGACACAGGAAGGGCACGCCAGAGAAGTCCCACATATTCTATGGCACCCAGCAATCAGAGAGTAGGGCAAAAGCCAAGCAAGGGCTATGTCCCCAAAGCAGGCCTTCAGAGGTGCACCTTTCACTCTGAGCCCTAACATTCTCAACTATGAATTCTTCCACTGCTTAATCCACTGATGGGGTATGGCACCCTCATGGTCAAAAGCCCTACCTCTGAAAGCCAGAAACTCTTGTAAACATCTTAGTTCTAAATCATGACACTAATAAAAATACCTTAACTCTGACTACACACCTTTTTAAAATGTCTGCACAGACAGCAGCACCACTGATTTTGAGTTTCCCATTACCAGGTCTTTGTGTGTGTGTGTGTGTGTGTGTGTGTGTGTGTGTGTGTGTGTGTGTGTGTTTGTGTGTGTGCTGAGGATGCATGGATGAGACTAATATGAAGACAAAGAAGATAGCTACTATGACAGACCTTGGCATGCCTCTAGACCACAGAGGTGGACAGGCAGAGCTGCCACCTTGCACGTTTGTACTGCTCAGGATAATACTGCTGTGGTAGGCTGTGGTTGGAGAATTACGGAAGTTGAAGACATTGTGAGACTGAAGCTTATTGGAGGAGGAATAGGCCACTGGAGATTTGGTCACTGGGAATTTAACTTAATTAAGAGCAGTAAGTCTTGACTCTAGAAAGGGTTGGCTCTAAAACAGCGATCTCTGTTCCAAGACAGCACCCAGACCAATCACATAACATTACTGGGGCTAAATCATAACATGAGCTAAGTCAAGACTCTCCACAGCTTCCCATTTTTTGGGGTGGAGAACAGTAGACAGGACCATATTGGACTGGAGGCCTGGTTATTTCTGTTGGGTCATGCTGAGATTGAGTGAGCTGTATTTTACCCAGGTGGAGATGTCAGAATGAAGCAGCACATCCTAGGTCCAGAGCTCAGGAGAGGAGTCGTGGACTCATGTCTTGTGGCCTTCTGTAGGTAGCAGAGTTTACTTTATAATGTCCCAGTGAAATCTGCCACCTGCATCAATAGCCACGTGTCAGTAGTCTTCCCTGAATTTCATTTAGATAACCAGGTTGGAAACCCAGACAGTTCTGATACCCATGGAGCTGCTCATAGAATGTGGTCATAAAAGCATCATAGAGCACAGAGTTCTACAGAGTGGAATCATGCGCTCCAGCTTTAGGAAGTCAGGGGCCCAGACTGCCGAAAGGCCTGTGCCCTCTGGAAACTGGTGAAGACTCAGAACAGCATGAAATCCTGTCCCATGCAGCAGTGCTGTCCTCGGCGTGGTTGACCGGAAGAGCCTGAGGCTTTCTGTTTTATTTTGTTCTGGGGTTGCTTCTATTCCTAATGACAGACATGCTGATGTTTGTTTTTAATGATTCCACCCCAATTCCACATTTCTGGGTATACCTAGAGGCAGCTGCTATCTTCAAGACTTTTTGGTTATTACTGGACCACACGAAATTTTCAGTTCATTGGTCCATTTTACTAATTTAGCAATACTAAAAGTAAATGAAAACATGTGTATTTATAATTATATAAAATAAAACATAAGGGCTGGGGAGATATCTCAGTGGCATAAGTGCCCACCTGGCAAGAGCAAGGCCTTGAGTTCAAGCCCCAGAACCCCAGCCATGCTCATCTCAGAACTAGGCATGGTACCACACTCCTGTTATCTCTGCACTTTGGAAGCTAAGACAGGAAGATGACTGTGACTCTGAACTGTGTAGCAAGACCCTGTATCAAAAACATAAAATAAAATAAAATGCAAGACATTGGCTTCTATGAGTTTCATTAAAACATTATTGGTGTTGCATATTATAGCTGATGCAGATGAGAATCTGGCCACTTCTCTGAGGTCACACTTGCATTGTCCTTCTAAGGAAGATGAGACAGTCTTCAGTGGATTGGCCTGGATGGTGCAAAGTAATCTACTAACTCAAACTTATGTTCATGATATATTTCCCTACAACTTAAAGACTCAATACCTTCTACAGATCTGTTTTAAAGTGCTTTAAGTTTTAATTTATCACAGGCAATATTCTGGCCAGAGTATAATGATATGCCAGTGCATTTAGAAAATGAATGGACCTTTGCAGAGACTGGGGGCCTATGTCCTGGAGCAGAGGCTTTTGTCTCTCTGGGATGGACTTGCCCACAGTACAGTCCCAGGACTGTGGCACTGAGCTAGCAGAGTGCTCCAGTGCTGGCTCCTGAAAGTCCTTGCTGCGCTGGCCCTGGTCTGTTTCTCTTGCATCTGGGTGCATCTCTGTAGTTATCCAGAACAACACTGCCAGAATCCTCACCTTGTGCATTGTTTCTGGCAGCAGCAGCTGTGGCAATAACAGAGGCAGATGCCACCTCTGCCAAGTCCTTTGAGGCCCCTTCTGCATGCACGTGTATTATTGCCTTTCCTCCTACAGTGACTTTGACACCTGCACCTTGAAGGACAGGTTTCACTCGGCTTACGGTTGCAAGGGATCCAATGCGTGGTCATAAGCCCAAGGTAGAAATGTCACAACTGAAAGGCTTCTTGGATGTCACGCTCACCTTATTGTCCCTGAGACGCAGTACCTAATACCCGCAATTTGAAGGAGAAAGGTTTACAGACGAGCCTCATTTGGCCCCTTCAGTCACATTTCCATGACTAGGTTGTCAAATGAATTGGTCCCTAAATGATGACTTGCACGTAGTGTACACTTTACAATATTCAGAACAAAAAGGCCATAAAAGAAAACCCCAGCCTGAGGACTGCTTTTATCTGCACAGCTCTCACATGCAGTACGTCAAAGAATAATAGAACCTAAAATGACAGTGCTATCTGTATAGTGCAAGCAGCAGATTTGACAGTGTTGTGCAAACAGGGTCTACTGTGCATAAAAGATATTGGGGGCTCCATCAACAGAACATAGAGAACTGCACCCCCAAGATGGACCATCATGATGAGCAGTTGTTGAGCGGGTAGGTGACTTCATGAAGAATGTCTGTAATTCACAGTCGCACTCTGTCTTTGGCCATCTCCAACACAGAAATACAATACTCTTAAGTGTCAACAGTGGAGACAAATGCTCAGGTCATAGTGCCAGGAAGCAGAGGGTGAGGAAGGGAGCCAGGGAGGGAGCTATGCCCTTTCCCAGAGACCCCAGCATCCTAGCAGGGCTCAGCTGTAGCTCGCTCTGCTGCTGCTTTCTCCAGTAGGTAATCCCATTTCATACACGCCTCATGGTGCAGGCACCTCCCACAAGCCCCGCTGTGAGCTCAAGGAACTTTGCCAGGGAGGAGGGGCCAAGGGATTCCAGGGCCCCCCTCTGTGACATCCCATGTACATCCCATCGTGTGCTTTGCTAATCTCCTGAGCAGAGCCCAAGCTGACAGTCCCCCATCACTGTCGCAAAGACTTGGTTGGAAGTTGTCCCGCTGGACCCTCACTGTGCCCACTGGACACAGCTCACTTCTGACCAGTGGAACAAGTTGGGGCAAGGGGCAGGCCTGGGCTAGGCACAGTCGGTAGGGTCCCTGCTGCAGCAAGGCCTAGAACCCTTTGATTTGCTCTGTGGCCTGCTTCTGTAGGGGGTGCCCTTACTCCAATCTCCCTTCCAGTGCACAGCAGATCTTCCTACCCAGTAGATGGCACCGGGTAGATAGTGCTGGTCTTCACACATTCTTGTCTGCTTTACTGCTGATGCCAGTCTGTTACCAGTAAACCTTGGGGCAGAGCTATGGCTCCACCAGGGCACAGCCAAGGCAGTGGGCTGGACCAGACCTGGGAAAGAGATTGAAAAGCTCTCACCTGAAACCACACTCCCTGGAAAACACCTTTGGCTGTGAAGCCCAGCGCTACTGTTTAGAGACTGCAAATTACAGGTTTTCCTTTACTGGGAACCTCACATTTGATGCTGACTGACAGGAAAGGCCCCGCTGTAAAGTCTTCCCCATTCAAGCTCAACTTCGGATAAAACTAGAAGAGGTCTTCTTTCTCTAAAGTTTTTACTATTATTTTAAAGAGAGGAGAAAACCAAAATAACATGATAGGAAATTAACAATGGTTATTATATTGCATATTGTCATCTTCAAAGTAATTGTTCAGATTATAAGAGATAGGTGTGCAAAAGATGCAGTATTTTTATGCAGTGGAGCGCTACTCGGCTACAAAGACCTGTATTTTCAGGTGCTTCACGCACCAGTGGCTATAAGGAAACACATACGTCCCGTGCCAGGAAGGCTGAAGTAGATGAGGACAAGGCACGCAGCTCAGAAGCCATGAGTATATTGCCAAGCACTGACACTGCAATTAAACCTGAATACTGTTTTAGTTTTTAAAAAAAAAAAAAATAGTTCATACATTGACATCTTTTGTCTTCGAAGAAAAGCAACATGCGTGCTATAGGTTCAGTACCACTGCCCTGTGTATTACTGCCTGAACCGAGCTCCTGCCCCCATCCTGCTTCCTTCTCCCCTGCCCTTCTCCCTCATTTTCCTCTCTTTCTTTGTTCCCTTGCTCTCTGTGCCCCTTCTCCTCAACACACACACGCGCACACACACACACACACACACACACGCACGCACACACACCTTCTGTGTCAGATAACTTTCTCTCTATTCCTCATGTTAAAACTAGTGAGAAAAATCAACAGGTTGCCTGGGGAGCACCTCTTTTCCAATCTGAGGCCTGATTGGTCTATAGACCATGGGGAACATCAGGATGCTTTGAGTGGGTCCACAGAGTCAAAATGATTTCCACAATAGCAGCAAAAATTAAGGTAGTATGTTAAAGTTTTAGTACCCATCCATGAATTTCTAAGTCACTCTTCCTATGTGAACAATTTTCTGCCTGAGAACGTTCTGGCTTTTCTCTTTGTTCCTCTACCTATACCAGCTGTGGGCCTGCCCTTTCCAGGGGCCAGCATTGCTACTGCCACTGCTCCTTTTGTTGTCCAAGTCGCTACTGAGTTGGCTGATGGGAAATCCCCTTCCATCTGCTCTGGAATCCTTCAGATTGGAGCCCATCATTTGTAAACACCGCCTTCCCTTGGTGTAACAAGGTGTTCTGGGATGATCCGTATCCTTTACTCCAGCCCTGAAATCATTATTTTCTTGAGTAAATAATTTTCATTTTATTGGAAAATGTTATTTAGAATTCAAAATCTGAATATTGGTTTGCTCATTGCTTCTAGGCTTTGTCACAATGAGGAAATGTCCTTAAAACAAGGATCACATGCCTTTGCTGTCAACTCCAATCCATACAGTTTTCCCTATGTGTAACTCCTTTTAACAGGTAGATACTTTGCTGTCAATAATTTTCGTATATTTACTCATTTACTCAAGTCTAAAATAACACAAAGTAGTAACACTACTTAATATCAAATCTTAAAAATCAAATTATAGTTCACTCTATGTGGCGCTATTTTTAAGTTAAATTTAAATAAATGAAACATACTTGAAGTACAGAAGTCAATAAATTCTGGAAATAAATAGATAAACTTGGGATACCCCTATCAATATACAAAGTATTTCTTCATCCCAGAAAGTTTCCGTCTGTCCTACTGTAGTCATTACCATCCAGAAGTTACCATTTTTCTGGACTTTTTAAGGTACATATTCACTATACCATGTTGAAAGCTACATGTGACTTGAAGGATGTAGTTTGCTTTCTCTCATTCTCAGCTGCTGTGAAATCCATGTCTACAGCAGAGGATAGCCACATGTTCTTCCTTTTTATTGTGGATTAGTCAGTATTCCACTGTAAAAGTGTATACCTCAGCCTATCACTCATACTCCGGGAGGTGGCCTTTTGGGACTGCTGCTTTGATTGTTTTTATATAATTCTTTCTGTGGACATTTTGCTCATTTCCAACGTGTAAATATTTAGGAGTAGGACTCCAGGATTGTGGAGTTTGTATGTACTTTGATTGATAGAAAATGGTAATAATTTTTTTCCAGCGAGTTTCACCATGTCAGTGCTTCCTTCAGCACTATGCGGGGGTGGGGGGGTTCCTATGTGTTGCATCCTTGTAAACGCTGGCTACTTTAAGACCATACATCTTTACTCATTCCAGTAAGATGCACTGTCATTAATTTCCTCAGGACGCTCCTCCTCACTTTGCACACCCTTAACCCATCCTACCTCCTGTTTTCTGAAGCAGATCCAGAAGTACTCTTTATAGAGTATTTCTAACTGTGCTGCTGTGGTTACCTCCATGTCTTGAATTGATTAAAACATTGACCTTTCACAATCATGCTAACTTTGGGGCAGAGCCAGAAGTCGCATGGCCCTAGGTCTGGTGAATCAGCTGGACGAGGGCATGCTGGTGATGCTGGGAGCCTGCCTTTCTGTTGAGCCATTCTTGGCAGCAATCTCCATCATGGTTTTTTAATCACACTTCATAAAGATAATCACAAGAGGACTTTCAGCACTGCTTCAAAGGTGTCAGGAACAATGGGTTGAGTGTATTCATGCATTTGCTTAGCTTAACTCTTTTTATTAGTACGTATTTGTCCTGCATACTGTTTACAGCCATCATAGAAAATTTGTAACTGGACATGGTGCGTCCCAATTTTTTTCCTATTCCCCTTCCTCCCAGTCAGCTCTTCTTCCCCTCCACATTTATGGCAGCTTTGTTCCCATTTTTTCTGCCACTCTCTTCTTCCTTTTTCCTTCCCTCCCTTCTGCTCTCCCTCTCTTGTTGCCCTTACGTGTTCTTCCCACTTCACAGTCTCTCTCCTCCCCGGTGCCTCTCATTTCCCCTTGCGTTTCTCATGCAAGGGAAACAAAGCAGTATCTCAACTTGTGGGCTTGATTTATTTCACTTAAGATTGAGGTCTTGAGGTGGGATGGGTATATTTAAAACAAAGGTGAAGACCTGAGGGAGGATTAATGGCAATGTGTCTTTTACTGTAATATTAAAAAATTTAAACACATTATGTATTTTGATCAGCCCTTGTATTCTGTAGTCTCAGCATTTGAACTTTTTGTAGCTTGTTTTATGGTTCAGCATACGGCCTATTCAACCAGAGATGAAAGCTCTTTTTAGATTGGAAAGAATCCATATTCTATAATTTGAAATAGAGTGGTCTATAAATGACAACAGGGTCATTGGTGTCAATGGCATTGTTCACATTTTCTGCACTCTTACTTATTCATCTTTTTACTTAGCTGTCCGAGCAATTTCTTGACTGAGGTAGTAAAACCATCTACCATGATTACAAATTTACCTATATCTCCTGATAGTCTTGTCGTATCTTCCTTTATACATTTTGAAGTTGTTTATGTACATTTATCACAGTCATCTTCCTGGTGAATTAATGTTTTTATTATAATGAAATGTGTGTATTTTTTTCTTAAAGACTATTTTATATGATAGTAATAGATCAATTCTATCTTGAGCTCATGCTATACATGTAGATATGTTTCTCACTCATTTACAGTTAAATACCAGAGTTGGCCAGTTGTGGTGGAGCATTCTGGTAATCACAGCACTAAGGAGCCTGAGGCAGGAGAATTGTGAATTTGAGGCCAGCCTGGGCTACAAAGTCAGCTCAAGGCCAGCCTGAACTGCATAGCAAAATCCTGTCTCAAGAAGACAAAAACAAGCAAATTAACAAGTAAAATATCTGTATATTTTATTTATTACAGTCAGATCTTACTTTTTTGTACAGTATGACAGTCCTAAATTTTAAGTAAAATAAATTCTGTATTTGTAACTAAAAAATAATATTCTGCATTTTGTCCATGAACATGCAATTTAATTATTTATGTTTATGTTAATTCCATTTTACTGTGATAGAAAAAAAAATTTTTTTTACATTTCAGGAATATAAATAATGTATGTTCCAAATTTTCTTTTCTTTTCTTTTCTTTTCCTTTTTTCTTTGTATTTTTGAGACAAAGTTTTGCTATGCAGTTCAGGCTGGCCTTGAACTCACTTTATAGCCCAGGCTGGTCTTGAACTCACACTGATTCTCTTGTCCCAGCCTCCCAAGTGCTGAGATTATAGGTATGTGTCACCTTGCCTGTCTTGTTGCAGATTTTCTAAGGAACAATATGTCAAGGTAAAGGAGTTTCCTCCTCTTAATAGTTTTTAAGGATTGCAAAACTTTAAGAAATTTCAGGTTTTTAAAATTTTTTTGTGCATTTATGCATGGAGAAATGATTGATTTTTCTCCTTTATTGATGTGGCAAAAGTTAAAAAAATTAAGCCATCCTTGCATTCCTGTGATAAACCAAAATTTGTCCTGTTACATAATAAAAATATATAATCAATCTTTGGGAATGTGCTTGCCCTCTTGCCCCATTACTACCCGTTTTCCCCTTTGCAACCATGATTATTGGCTAGCTTCACAGCAGTAATTGAAGGCTGTAGTCTCTTAATCTCTATTCTGGATTATGCTGTAAAATGTAATTATTACTTCTTTAGTTAAGGAAATTGTCTGTACCATAAGGTCCTTTTGCGGGAAAATAAGTATATGTTAGTTTAACTTAGAGATTATATGAGCACTCAGATTTTCTATTGTTTTAAGTCAATTTTAGTAAGTATAATTTTCTGGGAACTGGTCCATTTTGTCTATATTTGCCAATCTACTTGCCTAGTGTTATTATTAGAGGTTAGTGGTGTCATTCTTTTAAAAACATCAAATAGTTTATTTTACTGATCCTACGTACACATGTATTTTTTGTATTATTTGTTTTGGTTCCTTATTCCAATTTCTTTGCCTATATTTTGCTAGTTTTTCTAATTTATTGAAGCAGACGCTTGTTTCATAATCTTTAGCATCTTCTTGATTTCTTGTACGTACATATAGAAAGCCAAAAAACTTCATCTGCCTGTTGCTTTTAGTATCCCATAAGTTGTAAATATGTTATATGAAATACATTGTCACTTAGGTCAAAGTATTTTATTATTTCAATTGTAGTTTCTTTTTCCACTTGAGTTCTTATATTTTATGTTTCATATTGATTTTTTCAAATGACGTTTTTACAGTTTTGAACACTTAACTATGGAAAGTATTAAATATCTAAAAGTAGGTGTGAATCCCACGGACCCATCCCCAGCTTCTAGAATTAGCCAGTTTTAGCCAGTCCCGTTGCTTCTATCCCCTGATCCACTCTGCCACCCCAGGATCCTCTGCTTGCGCAGCATATCCTATGGGTTATGTTGACATATGTGTTAAATCTTCTAACCATATGGAGACATGCTGGTTATCTAATTTAATTATAGTATGATCAGACAACAAGAGCTGTAGGACTTTATCTTTTGAAATTTTTTTACGATCCGCTTTATGTCTCAGAGTATGATAGGCATGTTGTACGTGTTCCAAGAACACTAAAACTATTTTTTCTGTTGCAGTTCTTAGAAGTATGACCCTATACATCCTTCAGATACGATTTGTTAGTAGCATGCCCAGCCTCTCCTGTACCACTTTTGTCTGATTCTATCATTATGAAGTAATTCTCTTCATCATCAGAAATGCTTTTTGGCAAAAAGTCTGTTCTGCCTGATGTTAACATAGCTATGCTAGTTTCCTCTGGTTAAAATTTACCTACTGCACGTCTTGCCTTCCTGTTGAGTTTTATCCTTTTTGTATATGTTTTATGTCTTTATAATCAGCACATGAATTTTAATTCACTCTGCCAATATATTGCTTTTCACTGGAGCATCTGGTCTCTTTACATTTAATTTAATTAGAACCACATTTGGGCTTCTGTCAGCCCCTCTTACCTTGTACTTCTCTGTTAGTTTCGTATTGCCTGATTTTTTTTTCTCCTTATTTATTTCCTTCTTTGTGATTCTTTTTAAACTTGGTTTTTCGAAATCTATCCAGCTCTCAGCCCCTCCCGCACCACCACCAGCCTCTACCACGCTGCTCTCCTCCGCCCTCCCGGAGGCAGTGGCCTCCTGACTCATCTCCTCTGCTTCCCTCCGTCCTCCCACTTCCCACCCTCCCCCCACCATCTGCTCCCTACCGAGAAGCAGCCAAAGTGGGCCTCCAGCCCGGGAGCTGCGCTGTTGGTGCCTGGGATACAAAGCCTGCAGCGACTCCTGCTTTCATACAGAGGGAAAACTGCAAATGCCATGGTGCTGCCTGAGAGCCTCAGCCCCAGCGCTGCCCGCCCTGCACTGCTCCCAGGGCCTGCAGCCCAACCCAGGGGCTGCTGCCCGACCCCACCACCCCACTACCTCGCCTGCTCCCCGCCTGAATCTCTTTCTCCAGAAAGCCTGCGATGAAGATCTCAGCCAGCCCTCAGCCTCCTCCCTCAGACTCTTCACCATCGCCAGTCAGTCACCTTCTGTGTCCTTTGCAGTAGACTGATTAGTTGATTTGTCCTCCTAAGTCAGGAAAGAAGCCCCAGGAGAGGCTTCTGCCTCCTCTGGCCGCTGATGCCCCCGAACTGTCTCCACTGAGGTCTGACCCATAATAAGCCTTCCAAAGACACTGTGGGTTTTGCATTTTTCCTCTCTGGAGTGGCTTGAAAGCTATATTCTCTAGTTTCTTAACATTGCCATAGAAGGGACAATTTTGCATATTTAATCAAAGACTAAAAGTTAGCCAGCACTTCTGTTTTCTTCTTGGATTTTACTACGACTCTCTATGACTACTATTTTATGTTTGAAGAGGGGTACAAACAAGAGTGAATATTCACTTATTTCTTGAGTAATAGAATTCAGTGTTTTCTTTTCGTTTGTTTGATACAGGATCTCATTTCACAGCTTATACTCATAACGATCCTCCTGTTTTAGCCTCCTCATCACTGGGGATTATAGGCATATGCCACCATGCCTGGTTTCAGTGGCCAGCGTGGTATGCCTGGGTTGCTAGGGCTGACACAGCATGCAGAACTGGGGATCAAACGCAGGACCTTGCACTTGCCAGATAGGCACTTGTGCAACTGAGCTATTCCCTTGCCCTCCAGCATTTTCAACATCAGGATAGATGGCTTTGCATGACTGAAAGGCATGGGGACCTTTGATGGTTTTCTTTATAGAAGCTGTCCAAGCCGCAAGTGTTTACTGAGTTGTAACATTGGCCCCATGCGTTCCCCAGATGAGTATCTTCAGAACTTTCTAGAGCCAACTGATCCCAGGCAAATGGCATGAGAATATCTCAGATTCTTCCAGAAATACACTCGCAGGCCCTACACCCAGAAACCCCCGTGCTAATCCAGACCTTGGCCTCTGTGAATCGCCTGCCCGCAGGGAGCTCTCTTTTCTGGAGACCACGGTGCTGTGTTGGATCTAAGGGAGCAAGCGTGAGGCTGGCACAGCTGCTGGTGGTGAGAGTAGACGCGTGTGCAGGGTAGCGGTGTAGGGCCTGTCCTGAGCATCTGGTCAACAGCATCTGGTCAACACTCATTCCATCCCTGAGCAGCACAGGGCGTGGTTTCTGGCTCCCTCGTGGGCAGGTGGCGTCTAAGGAGGTCACTGGGGGCTGTGCTTTCTATATTGGGCCACATCTCAGGGCTCCCAGCATGCTATGCCCTGCGTAGCTGAGCAACATGTGCACGCAGGCACTAAAGGACCCAGCCAGCACACAATCACTGGCCCTTTGATCAGAGGAAGTCTGCAGTAGCAGGTCCCCCGCACGGATCTCCTCTGCTGGAAGTCCTCCGGCGTGGGTGTGGATACCGGCCGAGGTTGTCCTTTCCTCGACAAATCACTGTTGGTGGTCAAGAGGTGAGGGCAGGGCCCAGTGTTTCTCCTTTGGTGCTGACATGGAGCAGGCTTGAGTCTTCCTTCACTCACAGCCAAATTCTTCACCTCTTTGCTTATAATTAGGGTGCTAGTTACAGAGCTGGAAGCTAAAGAACCCCGTGGGCCCATTCCCCACTAACGCCCTGTGTGTCGTGGGCCCTCCTCCTCTCCTGCACCCGTTCCCTGGACATCTGGCTCACAGGTGTTCTGCCAGTTTTTGTTTCTTGATTTGAGGTGATTTTGTGGTACTGGTAGTTGATCTTGTTCTTGCCAGGCAGGTGCTGGTCCCACAGAGTTATCTCCCCAGCCCTGCTGATGGTTCTGACCTGTTCTTTCCTCCCAGTAACTGTTCCCTGGAACTTGTCCTTTCATGTACTACCTCTGGTCAATTCATCCTTTATCCAGATGCTTTTGGTTCACTTTTCACAAAATACGTGGGGAAATTCCTTAAATAAAATTTATTTAATTTAAAAAGTAGTGACGCTTTTCTAGCCACAGAAGCAATGAACAGTTTTTTAAAAATATTAATAGCATCATTCAGTTTATATACTCATCAGCTAACAGATAAGATACACAGATCGCCAGCTATGTCTGTGCTCAAATTTGTCAGTGTTAACATGAATATGTATGTTTGACAGGCAAATGGCTGGGACTGTCTACAATACATAACATTCAGAAATTTCCCTTAGTAAATTGTGCAGCATGAAACATTCTTCAAGATCAGCAAATCAAGGCAAATTCTGCTTTTTAAGTGCTGCCTGATAATCCTACACAAACGCATCCAGTTTATTCAGTACCCCATTGTCAAGCACTCTGATTCTCTCTCATTATTTGCCTCCTCAGAAAAAGCTTCATTAAATATTATTGAACATTTTCTAAAACACCATTGCTTTTTTTTTCTTTATGACCTATTTCCCAGAGGAACCACCAAGTCTAGTAGTGTCTTTACTTTGCGTGTATATGGCCCTTTCTGATTACTTGCCAAAAGAGCATAAAAATTCACATTCCCACTAAGATGTGAGCAGAGTCAATGTTTGTAAAAATGCTATCACACTGGCAGTTGTCATTGTTTTCTCATGACCACATCGTGGATTGAATGTCATTTCTGTGCACTACTGAACCTCCATGTCTGTGCACTGTCTGTTTATGTCTTTTGTCTGAGTTGTTGTTGGCTTATTTTTGTGTCTGTTTCTGTACATCTTGCATTCAGGTCTTCTTCCAGCAGAGTTGTAGAGATATTCAAGTGCAATTTCTTGTCAGATGTTTTTAAGCGATTGTATACATTTATGTCTTTAATTTCTCTGGACATTTTGGGAGTTCGTCTTCTGCCAATTCCATTTGTTAAATGAGCTGCCCTCCCCTGGGGAAATGAAGTGTCTTGGGCACACATTGGCCTCACAGTGATTGATTTGCCGTTTTAGGGTCAAGCAGATCCCTGTCCCTGCCTCGTTCTACTCTTTTCTCACGTACCCTTGAAATGGTACTACTGAATCTGAAGGTCTTAGTGTGGTGCTTTGTTTTCTACTGACTCTATTTTGAACAGTTCTAAACATCTGACTGTAAAATATTAAGCATCTGCACATGTGTACAGAATGATGTGCTGAATCCCCAGGGCCTATCACCCTGCTTCTGCAATGGCCAAGTGGTGACCGAGCTTTTTCTATACCTTCTCTCAGGGCTAGCCCAACCACAATCATAAAAATTCTCACTGTTTTTAGAGACATTAACCACTATCCTTACCAATTCTGTTTTATGTAATTCAAAATAATTGTATTCAGTTTCCTGAAGCACAGCCCTGGAGCTCCAATTTGACACTGTGTTCCACTGTTGCATTCCTTTGGAAAACACTGACATTTGCGTCATGCTGCCTTCTGCCAAACGTGATCAGCATCTCTGTCCTGTGTCCCATATCCTGTGTCCTGTGTCCAGGCCACATTACTTTGGCATCCTCTGAGCACACTTGTTCAGGAAGGCCAACTGGTGGCTTCTCTTCTTCTTGACTTCTGGTTCAGTTTCCTTTTCTCCACCTGGGGCTGAGCCTTGAGTCCCTAGTTGTTTGCCTGCCACACCTGCTGTTTAGGGGCACTTGGATTGCATCATGTCTGTGGTTGGCTCCCAAGGTGATAGTTCCAGCCATAGCATAATTTATTCAGCAGATGTTTGTGGAGCACCTATTATGGCCCCGTGCCGCCTGGGCACTGGACAGACAGCAGTGAGCAGATAGGTGTGGTGTCTGCTCCCTAATGGATCTTCAGCTGCGCTGAGCATAGAGAACAGGAGGGCCGACCCAGTCTAGGCAGCCAGGGGCCACTTCCTAGAGGAAGCTAGCCATGCAGAGCAGCTAGACTTGAGTATCCCATGAAGTTGTAGAAGGTGGGGATAATAATCAGACAGAATGCTGCACCAGCATAGTCCTAGAGGTGCTGATGTTCTTGTATCATGATAGGTCCAGAGGGGCAAGGATGAATGTCAGAAAGGGGCTGGACACATGAAAACAGTTCTGGCAGCATCTTCACCCTCACTGGTGCCTGGTTAGAACTGTTCTCTGTGGGGCTCTACCTTGGTCCCTGTGTTTGTCTCATCCACCTTTGCAGCCATCTATCAGGGAAAGATGAAGGCAATGTGGGGCTCAGACAAGTCAGCAGTGTCACCCCATTTCTGCATCCCACAGGACCTGGGTCAGGCCTAAAACTCAGCCTGCAGCACCCACTGTGGCAAGCTACGTCTCTGCAGAAGAATCTGGCAGGTGACCAAGAGAGCTGTACCCTCGCAAGGCTCCTCCTGTGTGAAGGAACAATTACGGTTGTCCTCTGTGTCGGTAGATTCCACATCTGCCCTATTAACCACCCTCAGACCAAATCATTCAAAAAGTAACTGCTTCTGTAGTGCACGCATGCCAACTGATTCTGGTCATTATTTTCCAAGCCATGTAGTGCTATAGCTATGTACGTAGCCTTTGCATTGTTTTAGGTAGTATTAGCTATCTCAAGATGGTTTGAAGTATAGTAGAAAATATTCCTAACATACTTGAAAATACTGAATAAGCCCTCTTATATGAGAAATTTGAGTGTTCACAGATTTTGTTATCTGAAGGGAGTCCTGGAATTAATGCTCTGCTGATAGAAGGACAGCCCTACAGCTTTAACCAGGAGTGGTGTCAAGACAGGTTGAAAGTCTGAATAAGAGTGAATTCAATCATAGTCAGACATGTAGACTTAGAGTGAAAAGAATGAGTATTAGTGAGGTGTTAACCTGGAAAGCACATAAACTGAGCAAGGCATGTGTTCTATGTGCAAAAGCTTTGGAGAAATATGGTAGGTGGGGAGTGAAAAGAATAACCTAGACCCAACAATGGGATTACATCCAGAATTACAACATAGCAGTTTGTTGTTGTTGTTGATACTAGGGATTGAACTCAGGACCTGGAGCTTGTCAGGCAAGCACTTATTCCACTGAGCTATCTCCCTGGCCCCACAATATAGCATTTTCCCTCAACAGTGTTATGTGATGATGCAGGAGGTAGAGACTCCTTAACAAGCAAATCTGTCAGGTGCATTCTTGCTTTGTGTGCTTTGTGTGACATCTGCAATGCTACTTCTCCAGGCAACCTAAGTGAATTCACTACAAGCCAGCTTTCGGATGTTTTGAAGCAATGTGTTGGAAACATGTACCATAAAGCACCTATTTCAGTAGCTGATTAAGTTGAAGTTAGACATCTAACTGGGTTCTCTCCAGAATGCAAATATGAAGTGTGGTATAATTAAAAGCATGTTTAATGAGGAGGCAGGCTGTTTAACACTAGATTTCTCTTGGGCCAGACCAGATATCCTCAGAGCCTCATTATTCTAGTAATTTCTCCAGCCTACACAGTACAGAGCAGATCCTGGCTCCACCATGTGTATGGTCAGTGTGCGCTTCTCTAGAAGTTCCATTGACTCCAGGGGTTCTATCTGTGCAAGCAGCCAAGCAAAGAAAATGGACATAAGACACAGGGGCCGGGGTAAGAGGGTAATAGGGAACCAGTGGTCTGGTCTCATGTGAAAGTAAAAATTTTTGTCAAGACAAAGGACAGGGCTAGGTCTGCCTGGTGTCCTCCCCTGCCTCAGCCTCTTCCTGTGTCTATAGGACTAGAATATGTTTGCAAACAGCTACTGAAAAGGTCATGTCTGTGTTTATGTGGTTGTGTACATATCTCTCACTGGGAATAATCTCCTGTCTCTTTTTAGTAGATAATTCTTAGAGAAGTTTTGGGTTAACATCAAATTAAATATAAAGTACAAACACTAATCTCACAGCCCCTCTACACAGCATGGCCCACCACCGACACTCTCGCAGAGCAGCTGCATTTGTGCAGTTCCTGAGCCTGCACTGCCCTCCCATATCTGCTGCCTGTGCCTGGTGTCCGCTAGAGTTCACACATGGTACTCTGCATTCTGTAGGTTTGGACCAACTGATGCTGCCATGGCTATGATTCAGATGCTGATGCGGGGTTGAGATCCAGCCAGTGGCTACATTAAATATCATGCTCAAGAGATGAGCATTTGTGGGAAACAACTCAGGCTTTATTGCAGGGAGCTCATGGGAGAAATGGCCCAGCTCTCACCCTTGTGGCCACCTCAAGAAATGCAGCATGCCCAAAGGGAATGTTGTGAGGAGGAAAGGAGGACAAGAGTGGTAGCAGGCAGGAAGGCTTGTGCCCTGAGTCTTCACGACCGTATCTGTCCATCAGGGGATGCTTTCTTTTCCTGTGTTGCCAGAACATTCTGCGGGTCCAGAGGATCTCTGTATCCAAGGCCTATTCCTTTAATCTTTTAGAAAAACACAGTGCTTTTCTGCAAATTAAACATTATTCTTCTTTAATTAGACAAGAGGATTAGCCAGGTCTTGGTGCATGCTATGAAGATGTCCAAAGACCACCTTAGGCTCCATGTTCTGAAAAATTAAACCAAGACTGCTGAATAGTCATGTGTTCTTTATTTGGAATAGTTTACTCTAATAATTGATGTTTTATCCATTTGAAGGATATTTTTCTTTAGAAGTTGCAATGTTTGGCAGAGGACAAAAAAATAATTACAAGAAGCAAGCTTACAAAAGAATCTAATCTTGAATAAGGTGGATAAAATAAAATGATGTTAGCAGTCACTGCCTTTCCATTGACTATCCCAGGAGGTCCATAAAGTCAAGCTTTACTCCTCAAAATGGCACTAGTAAGCAGCTGTGGGGCCAGTAGAGGGTGCGCCAAGGGAGGTCGCTAGGTGGTGTGTGTGCACTTTTGGAGGGTCTCCTGGGGCACCACACCTTCCAATTTCTCCTCCTAGATGGAAGTTCAGAATTTTGAGTCTGATGTACACCCCACCATAATGTACTGCCTTGCCCAAGGTAGCACTGGTCAATCAGCCATGGTCTGAAACCTCTAAAACTGTAAGTCAAAATAAATTTATAAATTAATTACTTCAGATATTTGCACAATAACAGAAAGCTGACCCATGGGGTCACCTATCGACTACTATAGTTTTGTGGACAATAATTTCACTGTCCTGAAAGGCCTGGGCTCTTAATTACTCGCCGCCCCCCCCCAACCCTTGGCAGCTATGGATGCTTCTGTTTCCATAGCTTTGCCTTTCTAGAACATCATATGGCTGGAATCATGCAGCTTACAAACTCTTCATGTTGAATCTTTTAACCTGGGGATTAAACCCAAGCTCTTTTCACTGAGGTGTAGCCCCAGCTCTTTAAAAAAAAAAAAAAAAAAAAAAATGAGACAAGGTGTCACTGTGTCATTAAGTCATGACAGCTCAGCTTATTTCTCTTAGGTACAGACTTCCTCTGTGTCTTCATGGCTTGAGAGCCAATTCATCTTTAGTGCTGAGCAGTACTGCAGTGTCTGGTTGTGGCACAGTTTATTTTTCCATTACCTATTGGTGGCTTCCAGGTTCCAACAAGAATAAGGACTCACGAGCATCTGTGAGCTCTGGTTACACTATCAGAATGCAGAGTGAGGAAATTTCCTCCACCTCCTGCATAGAGAAATTCTACTAAAATGTGAAAAAGGGCCTCTCTTAGAAAAGGATGTAATGCTCATAATCCAGCGGCATGGGACTAAAACATAAAATAGTAATAATTAAAACTATAAGCTAATTTCAACAGATTTAATTAAGGCTCTACCAAAGTATGACTCAGGTTTGCTATCCCCATGTTTTGGCACCATGCACCAAATAATTTTTTTAAAAGAATAAAGAAATCATAACAACTGTTAGGAAGAAAAAGATCCAAGACTGGACCTTGATCCAGTCCTAAGTATATGATTTGGTTTTTTAGTTGACACTTGAGCAACTTAACCAACCTGCTCCTGAATTCTTCTCCAGGGAGCTAGGTCTGCGATCTGAGCTCAGACCTTCTGTGCTCCTCCCTTCCTCTTCCTTCTCACCTCCAGTGCGGTCTTCCCCACACACCCTATGACACCTGTGCTCACTGGTCATGGGCATATGTTCTATAGGAGGACAGCAGCCCTGTTGCCATTCCCACACTGCAGATGAGAGCATCAAGTTGTAGAAGCCCAAGTGTCCTGCCCAGTAGCACACGGTGGACAGATAGCAGTATTAAGCCAGGTGTGTTGCCACGCACCTATTGTAATCCCACACTTTGGAAGGCTGAAACAAGAAGATGGCAAGATCGAATCCAGCCTGTCCAGTTCAGTAACTAAGTGAAACCCTGTCTGAAAAATTTTTTTAAAGTCCTGAGATGTAACTCAGTGCAAATATATTAATATATTTTAATATATACTAAAATTCAACAGTTTGAGTGAGGAGTCACATACATAGGAGGTATTTGAAGTATTAGAATTAAGTGGATGGAGTACTGTAAGGAAGGCGTGACTGAGATCCACAGAAAGTCCATTAGAAATGAAAGAGCAGTGGCACTAAAGGAGTAGAAGAAAGTAACCAGGGAGAAGGAGAAAAGGTAAAATGACATATAGCCAAGCAACAGATTTAAGAACAGAGGGTTATCTCAGTCATCTTGGGCCGCAGTGACGGAATATCGTCTACTGGGTAGATTAGAGAGCAGCAGATTCTCACAGAGATTGGGAAGGCGCAGGTCGAGGACAGCACAGTCAGGTTTTGGCGAGGGCTCTTTCCCCATACACAGGTTGCTCCTTCTCACTGCGTCCTCAGTGGTGAGTGGAGCAAGAGGAGAAGGAAGTCTTCCTTCTTCAAAGAGGAGAAGGGCCACACCCTCCTGACCTCATTACATGCCAAAGACTCCACCTCCAAAATGAACTGTATGAGGGTGAGGGATTAACATGTAGACCTTAGGGAGATACAAAGATTCAGCCCATCCCAGGGATCGTTAGTATCCCAGAAGAGTGAAGGAAGAAGGTATAAATGACGCTTTATGAGGCAAATAAGAATGGAAGACAGAAATGGCAGGGAGCTAAGGAGCCTGAGAAATGAGAGGGGGGATGATAAGCCCACATGGACAGTAGGACCAGGGAAGCTGGGGAAGGCCCTGCGGTCCAGGGAGGGTGTGAGTGGTCCCACATCCACACTGTAAGGAAAGGCATGGGAAACCTCTGGAGCAGTGTGTGAGTGAGTGCCCAGCAGGAGTGCTAGCAAGATGGGGTGAGGCTGCAGGAAGCAGAGGATTAATGTCAAAAAGTGGAGGATAAAAATAATACCCAGTTTTAGTGCACTTTCCCCCTGCGATGTGACATGACATGCCCTTGAAGGTGAACTGGGTATTGAGTTGTTACGTTATTTTAACATGAAAAGGAAGAGAACTTAAGGGCCACACTCAGTCCCCAGTGGCTCCGATGCTCTGGATTCAGTCTCGGGGGAGTCACCGTGACCGACCGCAGCCCTGCGCGCCTGTGTACAGGCCTCTGGACTTGCTGCATTGTTGTCTCTTCTTCCTCATGAGTGTCATTGTCGTGGTTTTGCCGCACACTAGGCCAAACAGTTGGTGCATGCTTGCTGGCCTGTGGGGTACAAATGATTATTTATTCAGTAAATAGGTCCATATGTGCTTTGTTGACACTGCTAGGCACTTGAGTGCTGGGCTTTTAGCTAACTTCTAGCTCTTCGTGAAGGCCAGATATGCCCCTCCGTACCAGGAGTTCACACTATCACATAGTATAAAGATGTTAACATGCACGTGCATGTAACTGGTGATTGCGGGCAACATAGTCCAAGGGAAGAAATGGGTTCTATGAGAAAAGGTGGATATTTTAGACCATTGAACATAGGAAAACCTTGAGCGATGGGCACACATGACACTGGAAGGATGTGTAAATCTGTAAAAGGATTCCAGCCAAGGAGGAACAGGCCTACCAGGGTTACGAAGGAAACCCCAAGCATGGAGGAGCATGGCAGTAGAACAGTGGAGTGGGGAGAGGTAGGCTGTGCTCTAGGGATGGTCTAGACAGAGGGCATACCCTGAACACAGGCAGGAGCTTCTACTGCTGCGCATGGTTACGGGGACACCACTTAAGAACATATGGAGAGGGAGCAGCATGAGGCAACATCAAGCCTGTGCACATTGCAAAGTGGGGAACACATCAGGATAGGTGAGAATGGGAAACAGAAGAGGGAGTTGTCATAGTGCCATGGGCTGGGTACCTGGGCCAGATGAGTAGAGACAAAGGATGAGAGAATGAGTAGAGCTCGTGGAATTGGGATGGAAATCCTGAGGCAGATGAAGACTGACTTCCAGGATGTCTACTTCTACTTCAACTGAGTAGAAAAAGACTTGCTCACTGAAATCGGGAAGATTGGACAAAAAGCCATTTCCATGAGTAGAACGGGATGTGATTTAGTCTCATATTGGTATTCACGTAAGGACAGCACCTAAGTAGTTAGGGCTGCAAGCCTGAGGTGAGGCTCAGAAGAGCTCAAAAATGATAAAAGCTTTAGGTGATGGATATGTTAATTTATCTGGCTTGATCATTACCCACTGTATGCATGAATCAGAGCATCAAACTGTGTTTCATAAATATGTATAATTGTTATGTGTCGATCAAAAAGTTTTACGAAGTAAACTTGGGTCTAGGAATATAAATTTGGGGCTTTGGGGCATTTGCATAGTATTTAAAGACATCAGGCTGGCATCTTGCATCTACACAGATGACATAAGCTAGGGTAAGGGAGATCTCACAGTGGAGTCTAGGGAATGTGCCATTTGTGGGCCAGTCACACAGGGGCCAGAAGGAAGCCAGAGAGAGGGGTGGGTAGGAAGCAGCAGAAAGATCCACGAGTGCAAGGCATTATGGAGACCACAGAGGACAGTGCTTAAGGCCAGGAGCATCTGGGGCGTGGCACACTGTACCCAATCTGTAAAGTGAAAAGTGAAATCTCCCATGGGATTGGGCACATAACCACTGTATCTCTGGATGCTAGGAAGAGTGGCTTTGCAGCAGTGGCCAAAGCTGGAGCCATTTGAGACCAGGTTGAAAAAGAAAAAGAAATGCTCATTGTTTGAGGCTGTAAGACTCTGCATTGCATCTACACTCAGTCTCTAAGTACAGTCTAAACCCCACACAACTCAACATGACTTGCAAGCATCTTAACCAGACAATTCCAAAATGCCTCTGTGACAGTAAATGTCCCAGTAGCAAGATAACAGTGGGAAAAGAAAAAGATGGAAGGTGATCTATTTCCTGTTACTATTTTAAGGGTATATCAACCATAGTATACATCATTCTTGTGTGAGATCAGCCTTAAAGGTGGACATGAACAGCCTAGAAATAGACCTAGAAGTATAGGATATTGCACAAAATAGAGACATCCTTGCAAATCAGCACATCTTGTTGTGGATAAGTTAGGAAAGACAGGGATATGAGTGCATGATACCGACACTGTGGGGGTCTAAGCATGCCACTTATGTAGGGTCAGGCTCCTCTGCCAGAGGTGAAGGAGTGATGGGTTGGAGGCCAGGAGGGGAAGAGTGTCTCTCAAAGAAGAAGGAAGGCCAGAACTAGCGCTTGCTCCTGCAGGTTGCCAACAGAGGTGGGCCCTGCCCACTGCTGTGGGCTCCATCTCAGAGGGCCTCATGCCTGATGGTGGGTCAAAAATGAAGGAATCAGAGCCAGGTGTGGTGGCCACACCTGTAATCCTAACACTTGGGAGGTGAGGCAGGAGGATCAGTGCGAGTTCGAGACCAGCTTTGGCTACAAAAGTGAGTGCAAAACCAGCCTGAACTACATAGTGAGACCCTGTCTTTATAAGACAAAAAAGAAAAAAATAAAAAACCATGCAGGAATCTAGATCAACTGTCTGGTGCTCACGGTGGGGAGCTTTCCTAGAGCCACATAGAAATAGCAGGGCTTGCCTTTGTGCTCCTTCCCTTGAGCCATCTTGTCCATGTCTGGCGGTGCCATGGTGTGGGAACTGGCCTTCCAAGGACACCAAGCTAGAGAACATTCTTTCAGGAGGAGTCAACCACTCATTGCAGTTTGGTCTGAGGCCCCCACACATGCCCTTGAGGTGCGATGCACAGAGGTGACTGTGCAGCTAGCTGTGCTGCGGGGCAAAGGGGCTGCCTGTGAGTAGCAGAAATCTAGTCTCAGATCCTCCCATTCCCCACCTGTGTCACCCCAGCTTCTTCTCTCCAGAGGGGCATCAAAGACTCAGCTCATGTGAGCCAGTACATAATCTGAACCATTCCTGCAGACAGACCATTTAAGTACATAGCAATATTCACGTGGGAACATTTCACTTGCTGAATCACTTAACTATATACAAAGGTTCATTCCAGATGTATTGAGGGGTGAACATTTTAGGAGAAAAATAACTACAAGAGCAACAGCACAGAAATGTTAGAGACTAGTGTTTATTGTGGGGTAGAACTTTCCAACCAAAGTACAAAAGCCTATAAGTTGAAGAAGACGAGCAACATGTATTTTACTTCATTAAATTTTCAGTCTGTATGTGAAATTCATGATGAAACAATGAAATGATAATGAAGAGAAATTAATTTAGAATACAATATACATAGTATACGAAAGTGCCTCAAATCAATAAATAAAGTCAAATTAGTATGGGGACTCCAGGCACAGTGGCACACATCTGTAATCCCAGCACTCCAGGAGGTTCAGGCAAGTCCAAGCATAGCCTAGGCAAATTAACAATTTAGTAAGACCCTCATCCCCAAACAGGAAATGATAAAAGTGGGCTGGGGATGTTGTTCAGTGTGAGAGCCTGGGTCGAATCCCCAGGACTAGAAAAGCAGTGAATCAGATAATACACGCAGGCAGCTCACAGAAGAAGAGCCTATATATACGAGAAAAGTTCCTCGGCCCCACAAGTAATTGGAGAAGTGCGGATTAAAAGTAACAGTGGAACTCTGACCTAGCACATTTTATTCGCCAGGCTGGCAAACATTAAAAGACTAGCGTGCCCAGCCTTGCAGGGGTGCGGAGGTGGTCAGAGTCCGTGGGCACATGCCCGCGGTCAGAAGGTAGTGGCGAGTGTTGGAATAGGATTCTGAAAGGTTCATGAGGTAGTTTCTATCCGAAAGTTATATGGAATTTCGTGTTACAAAGTTGACCCAGCAACTAATTTCCTATAGCAATCTCTGTCTACACAGACTAAGATAGCCAGGGTCCTCATTTTTGCTTTTGTATTGAAATAAGGGGACAAAGCCCAAGAGAGAGAAACATGGACAGAACTGCTTATGTTCTACACAAAGGAAAGTGCTGCAACTGGCGCAGAAGGAGTTAGCTCTCTGTCCTGGCATGAAAAGTATCTCTAGTGCGGGAAATCCTATTCACCTAAGGACATACACTGTGATGTTCCTTATGTCACCGAAGAGGTCAAAGGCTGGGTGTGTGCAAGAGAAAGTCCCAAAGGATAGACAGCGAGGTTGGCGCTTAGCTGAAGTCCCCACCCTGCAGCATCACATGGGTACAGGGTGGAGCCTGGGACTGCAGACCGACAGGTCCCTAGCTCTCTGGGAGCCCCAGACTCTTCATCAAGAGTGGCTCGTGAGCAAGGGGCTGCTAGCCACACCCATCGCCCTGCTATCCGGCCTCTTGCTCAGTCACCTTGGTAGATTTTTGAAGCTCCACAGTTTCTTCTCCCCCTACTTTTACCTCCTTTCTTGTTCACTTTTGCATGCTGTGTCCTCTGCTTTCTGGTACCCACCCAGGGTCCTGAGTTTTTCTCACTGCCCTAATGCCCAAGGTGAGATCACAGGTCCCTGTCCTGGGAGGGCTCAGCCTCATCTTTAGCAGCACTGGAGCAGTCCTGAGGGTGGTGTCTTGATTGTTTTCTGCTCATACACTATGCTGCAGGGAGTTCAGGGAACATGGGCCACAGCCACCTGGGCTACCCGGTGAGCCAGTGACTCCTGAACCTTCCTTTTAACCAGGAATCCTGAAGCCATAGCATGGCTCCGCTACAGCCCCTGTTGGCTAGTTCCCAGTGGGCTCCTAGCTGAATTCCCTTGTGGGGTAGGGGGTGGAGCCCAGCAAAGGAGGATTTCATTTCTCATGCCCCATAAGTTATTGTGCTGTTTTACACAAGTCTTGTGTGATTTAGTTTGTTAGGAAAATGTTCTAGGAAGACTAAGGCTCTATAGCAAAGTGGTCCTCCTTGGCCCCTCCCTGGCCCAAGGTGGTGGCAGCAAGATGTCATTGGCAGCTCACCTGGGGCTCTACCTTCAGATTCGCATGCCTAAGCATCTTGTTGTTGTGTTCCTCATCTCCCTAGTGGGCCACAGCTCCTTACCACCTGCTACCCTGTGCCAGATGGCTGTGCCTTGCATCTGGAGCACCTGGTGGGGTACCTGCTCACATCTACCATTTCCAGCCAGGTCTTGGGCACCATGCCTCACCTGTGAGTACCTGCCTGTGTCCCAAAAGGTCCAGACCTATCTATGGAGGCCTAAAGCCTCTCCATAGATCCCTGAAGGGGACACCAGTTGAGAGACTTTCTGAGCACCTGCTTTGAATCAGACCCTATATTGGGTACTGAGAATCAAATATATGTATGAAAAAGACACAGCTCCTTGGGTTCAACACAGATGTGCACAGCACTGCCTGAGGCCCCATCATGTAGCCAGACTGTGTACAGCTCAGGTTGTTTGGCTTCTCCGTGATATAGGCTCTCAATTAGCGTAAGGTAAACTTTTAATTTTACTGGCAGAAAGCTGAAACCAAGCAATGATCTAGAAGTTATTACATCGTGCTCTTACTGCCTATCCCACATGGTGCTGCAGAAAACGAGTAACATGGGCCTTTTGATTTTGAGCTTTTATTCTTTGAAGGTCCTTTAACAGGATGACTGTGGTTGGGGGTTGTTCTGTGAGGCAGGAGAGTACAGAAGACCTATTGATAAAGGCAGGAGCATGGTGCTTGAGCAGAAGGAGCCCCTTGGTCTGCTCCTGTGACTACTCAGGACACAATGCTACCCAGGGGCTGTGTGTCCTGCCAAACCCTGCATTCAAAGTGGCATCACCTTTGCCCTCACCATGCCTAATGACATTGTTCTGATGACTTTTCTCCTACCGTGAAGCCAACTGATGCCTGTTTCTGCACCCTGGTTGAGGATCAACACGCATGCACATTCAGGCAAGCATGCATGACAGGGGCACACCTGTTCTCAGGTGTGCATGTGAACCACACACCCTGATTATATGGAAATAAATAGCAAATTTACTGGATGGGTCCTAGCTAGAACTCACTCATGCAGTCTCTAAATACAGCCACTCAGTGGGCCCCCTTCTGTTAGCTCCTTGAGAGCAATTTGAACCGTTTCCACAATTCTCTCTGTTTTGGAGAGTTTCAATTAATGTGCTATTAATATTAGCATTTATATTTTTATTTCATCTTCATAGAGTGTGCCTGCATTTACTGATGTCTGAATATAGAATAGAAGCTTGGAGGCAGAGAGTGGCAGTGAGGAGTCTGATTGTGACAGGAGGCACTGTTCTTTTTTTTGTGGGGGGGTTATTTTAAAATGTATTTAGTACAAGGTGTACAGGGTATAGAGAGTCTCATTACTCAGACTGGACTCCTAGTGATCCTCCTGTTTCCAGCCTCCCACGCGCTGGGATTACAGGCACGAGCCACCATGCCCAGTCTCAGTCACCTTCTCAGTGTACCCCAGGGGTGGGGCCAGCATGGCACACCAGGGATTAAGCCCCAGTCCCTGTGTCTGCCTAAGCAAGTGTTTTGGTCTGCTGAACTATCTGGCTGTCTTAGTTGCTTTTTACTCATTGCTGGGACAAATACCTGACACCCAAAATGAAGGAAGGAAAGGTTTATTTAGCTCACAGTTACTGGAGGTTTTGGTCTGTATTCAGCTAGCCCAAGGCTGAGTGGAACAGAGCAGGGAGCATCCAGTTCATGGTGGCAGAACAGCAACAAACTGGTGACAAAGGCAACCAACCAACCAACCAGGATAGCAGAACAACAGCACTAGCCTGTCTCTCTGTCTCTCTTTTTATTACATTCAGGCTCTCCGCCTCAGCCTACCTGCCTTAGGCTACACCCATAATCCCAGAAGTACTTAAATACATAATCCCAGGAAACATGGATCAAGTCTCAAACTCTAGATCAGTACTGAATCACATAATCCCAGTGGATCATGGATCAAGTCTCAATCTATAGAAGTCCTCGCCCCTTGACTGCATGAAGCCTTGAGGGGACAACTAGACATAAACCATAACACTGGCCTGCCTGGGCTTTCTTACAATAGAGACAATCAGTCCATCTATAATTTACAGCCAGCACACAGTGAAGAGAAGCCAGGGCCGCCTGTTTCTCCCTCTGCATAGAAAGCTCACCATGGCTTCTCCTGACAGAGCACACCGGATATCCTGGAAACTGCTTTTCTGACTGGAAAATCTAGATGCGATATAAGAAGCACATTGTTAAATAAAGGGCTCTTATTTTTAGTTAAATTTTGAACTGCATATTGTATTTCTGCTCTGGTTCTGGCACTATTTTTAATGAACAAACAGAACTCTGTTCTGCCAGACCTGGTGGCACACTGGGAAGACTGAGGCAAGAGGATCTCTATGAGTTTGAGGCTAGCCTGGGCTATAAATTAAGTTCAAGTCCAGGCTGAATTGCAGAGTGAGAGTCTCGAGTGTATCTCAAAAATAAAAATAAAAAAACCCTGCCTGTCTTTATGGAAAGTACATTTCCACTTAGTGGTGAAAATAGAAAACAAGTGTGAGATAGGAAGATGTGGGTACCAGATGCAGACTGTTTTTTAGTATTGAAAAGAACAAAGCAGAAAAGGACAAGCTGAAGTGTGAGAGAAAATCAAACATTGGAAGGAGGCAGACTGGGGGGACTGCATGGGAGGAGCCACGAGGAGCCCCGAGGCTGCAGGAAGGGGAGAGGTTGCTATGGAGGGCCCTGGGCAGGAGAATTTGATGGCTCAGGCTAACAGATCCCTGTGGAACACTGTTGAGGCTTTGGAGAAGACCAAACCCAGGCAGAGCTCTGTGGTGCACACCTGTGATCACAGCACTTAGGCATGCTGAGGCAGGAGGATTGTAAACTCAGGTTCCCCCGTAGCACTGATTCCTGGTGGCTTTCTGAGAAAATGAGATCAGTTGGAAAATACACATATTGCGTTCGCATGCTGTCTGCTTCTCATGATGTGAGAAGTACTGCAGTACTAATGGGCCCTGCCAGCAGGGAGAGCACCATCGGACGTGGGTCCTCCCCGACCCTCCACCTATGTCATCCAGATCAAGCCTTCTTCCCTATAACTCACCAGCCCGTGGTTATTGGCAACAGAAAACAGACGGCCACAGTGGAGGAAGCTCGAGCGCAGTCCACAGTGATCTGCAGTCTGCAGAGCGTGTCCCGTTGTGGAGCTGTGTGGCTCATCCTGCAGCCTTCACAGCTCACCCCAGGCAGTGCAGCTTGCAGCACAGCAGCGGCCCCCTCAGGTTCCCGCCTTTGTCTGTGTCCCCAGCCTCTGCATCACACTGTGGCAGCAAACATGCCAGCAGGCTTCGCTCTCCCACAGCCTTTAATCTGAGGAAAGGTGTACCTGGCCAGCAGGCTGGGTCCCATCATGGCACTCCTGTCTGTTGGGTCGTCACACTGCTTCCGGGCCTGTCCTTGAGATACAGTAATGAAGGAACTAGGGTGCCTGCCTCGTCTCCCCAGCTCGGGTGGGCAAGTGTGCACACAGCAGCTCCTGTCTGCCACGACCCTCTGCGTGCAGTTGCGTTCATTCACATGCAACGTGCAGTTCGTACCTGCTGCCTTGTGATGCCTGCACAACTCTGGAAGGTGTGCTTCCTGCAGAGCATAGAACAAAGGGCTGCATTATCAAAATAACAAATATGTAAGCACACATATATTTATATATGTATTTTTAGTTAATAAATCAGAGGAGTTACTAGCAAACCTGTAGGGTCATTTCTTTGGGTTTTATGCATACATTTACATACACATTTATGTGTGTGTGCATATATATATGTGTGTGTGTATGTATGTGTGTGTGTCTTTATTTTCATAATTTCACAATTTTATAGCTTCCATAAAAAGCAGTCTAAGCTGCAATAATCTGCACATGTTTTCCTGTAACACAGAACTGTGGGCAGTGCCATGTCCTGTCTCATACCCTCAGAATGCACTGCACTGCTGAGCACGTATAGAAGGGACTCAGTACTATTTTGTTGAATGGGAATAGCAGTGTATTCCTCAGGAGAGGATCACTTTGGCAGTTAGGGAGAAGATGAAATGTCCAAATGGGGAAAAGAGGAACATGCTGAACGGTCAGTTGCTTTGCAATGTTCATTTGTTTTCCCAACATGATTTTACTAAGCAGGTGTTACACGCCCCAGTGTGTGCTAGGTCCATGGATACAAATGAAAATCAAGTTACTGGTGCTTACATTCTCCAGCAGAAACAGATATAGTCCTGATGGATGGATGGGTGAGTATGTAGATGGAGGGGTAGATGGATGGATGGATGGATAATAGATGGACGATAATGGATGATAGATGGATGGGTAGATGATGGATGAGTAGAAGATGGATGGACGGATGGATGGATGGATGGATAATAGCTGGTTGATGGTGAATGAATGGATTTATGATGTTTTTACAGAGAATGAAAATTCTGCAAGAGGAGTAGTTACGATTACAATAAAATTATGAAGAGGGTCATTCAGACAGGAAAGTCAAAGAAGGCTTCTTAGATGTGGTGAACTACAAGCAGATACTTGAAATAAAAGGAGAATGGAAGCACTATTCTGGCTACTACCAGAAAGCCAATCACAGGTGCAAGAAGCAGCCAAGACGTGGACAGTACTGGTGGAGATCAGGCTCCACCTGGAGTATTGATCTAAGACAGCCACACACCAGGAGGACCTGGACAGGTGGGCGTGGTCAGGTGGCACAAGACCTGTCAAGACCCAGAAAGAAGTTTGGGTTTTATTCTAACATAGTGGAAAGCTACTGAGAAGTTTCAGTTGGGGGATGATGTGATATAAAATATCTTTTAAAGGTATAATGTATCTTTTCCAGTGTATTGAAAACAGATGGGAAAGGGTAGAGTGTGGCTTATTGATGTTAGTAAAAATATTCAAACTCAATGCACCAGTCAACAGCAAACTAGCAGATATCTAGGCAAGTGCCCAGGATAGCTATTTTTCAAAAAGATATATATATAAACATATGTTGGATTGTAGAACTTAATGCAATAAACAGAATCAAACACAGGTTGAGTATCTCTTACCAAGAATGCTTGGGACCAGATGTGTTTCACATGTTGAATATTGCTTTTGGATTTTGAATGTTTGCATATACATAATGAGATATCATGGCAATGGGTGCCATATACAAACATGAAATTTACTTATGTTTCATACATACCATATACATATAGCCTGAAAGTGATTTCATGCAATATTTCTGGTATACCTGGGTGTTAACAATAACCCAGTAGGCTAGCAGTGGAACTTTCTACTTTGGTGCCATGTAAGTACTCCAAAAGTTTCAGATTGTGTAGTTCTGGGTTACAGATGTTTAGCCTATTATTTGTTATATGAATCAGAATGTGATTCTGTCTTATTGAATATGATTATCCTCATGTGATTATATCCCAGCTTTTCTATATGTATCCTAATTATCCATTTGGTCTCTGGGTTGTCATGTGTATTGTTCATTGTTCTTAGGTCTGTGAGTAGCACTATAGTAACAACATTTTCCATGTCTTTTTTTTTTAGACAGAGTTTCACTATGTAGTTAGACTGGCCTTGAATTCACTATATCGCTCGAACTCACGGCTCTCCTCCTGCCTGAGGCTCCTGAGTGCTGAGACCACAGGTGTGCCCCACCATGCTTAGCTCTTTCCAGACACACAGGGTCATGCCTCTCAAGCTGTACCTAATGCTGACCCAGCCATTACTGGTCTCACAGATTGCATAAGATGAGTCTTTGCAGAGACTGCTCTGCAACTTTTCCAAGTTATTTCACCGGTCTCTCCCTCACTCTTTCTGTAGGAGGGCTCTGGTTACTTTGCTAACAGTGACTGTTTTCTTTGTTTGTAATTTTCTTGTCATTTTAGTTTAATGTTACTGATGACTAATGAGGCTGAGCAACTTTTCATTGATTTGTGGACTCTCGTGACTCTTACAAAGTATAAATTGGAGTACGTCTATGTTTTTCTATGAATTGTCTATTTCCTGCTCACTTGGGACAAGTTCTTGGTGTGTCTGCTTTGTCATTGTTAGTGCTAATTCTGGCATGCTGCTTCAGATATCTGAGCCCACTTAAAATTCTTAAAGATGTTCCTCTATTGAGGGTTTATTGTTTTGTTCTACAGATTCAGACATACTGTGCAATTGGGCTTCATTATTGTGTATACTGCAAAGTAGGGTTGAAGACAAACCTTCCCATCTGGGTAGCCTGGGAATGGGCCACACTTACTGTGGACAGAGAGCCTTTTTCCCAAGTATGAGGTCTTAGACAGAGCTGCATACAACAGGGTGTCAGCGTTCACGTTCTATGCAGGTGTGCAAGAGCAAAAGCTGCTGCATCCCATGGTGAGGTCCCAAGTAGCAGAGAAGAAGCCAGCATCTCTTCTCTGATTTCTGCACAGTTCAGGCTGATCGGTGATATCACAGGGTCCTCAGCTACTGGAAGAATAAATGGTTCTATAAAGACAGATTTTTATAAAAGCCATTAGAAGTCCAGCATCAGCTGCTTTTGTCACAGGGGCTGAAGGAAAGTACAGCCCCTCCCCAGAAGACCTTAGACTGAGAATCAATGAAGGTATTGTCAGATAAAGTATTGTCTGTCCCTCCAAGCATCTGGACATCAAGGGGATGATAAATCAGACCAAAACACAATCTTTAAAGTGTCAGAGCAGGGTACGTGGGTACATTTGAAGGACCCAGGACACGCTGGGTTGAAACCCATGGAGTTGTACACAGTTCTCACTCTAAGAGATGTTAGGGAGGAGAAAGCCTTTTGCATCTTTGGGTCTGTATTTTTCCATTTTTCAAGACTCTGTAGGTATTACAGATATCATCATACAATTTAGAACTGGTTCTCCCTGGAGACTCAGGTGTCTCCAAGGTGATTTATAGCAAGAGAGGTTTGCAGAACCATGGTGGGCAGCGATAAATAAAGTGAAACAAGCAGGAGAAAGAGAAAGAAATGGAGGAAAGCAATTCAGTTTTCTGCAGAGAAACTAAAAACCAGGAATGCCATCTAAAAGAAGTGCCTTAGTGACTTTGCTGTTGTTGCTGAGACAAAATGCCTGACCCTTCAGTTTAAAAGGGAAAGGTTCATAGAGGTTTCAGTCTGTGATCATTTGGCTGCAGGGCAGGGTGGGGTTGAACGTGGGCCACAATCCAAGGTGGCAGAGGACAGCAAGAGCACAAGAAGAAGTAGTCTCTTTTCCTCCCTGATATTGTAAGCAGGCCACTCTCATGGGGGTAGGGGTAACACACGATCCCTATGCCCCCCTCTTGCACAGGTTCAGGGTGAACACAAAGTCAGGACCCTGGCCCTCTCTGAGTCACTGAGTTCAGCTTCCAAATTTCTCAGTCTGTCGTAATGAACAGCATCCTAGTGAGTGAAGGCAAGGTGTCCTTTTCACCCCCAGAAATAGAACAGCCCAGTTACATAGCCTGACTAGATTCTCAAGTTGACGTACTGTATCAACCATAACAGGAAGAAGTAAGATACAAGAGGTCTTGCTGTGTGGATCCAGCTCCCAGGACCTGGGCTGAAGTGTCCTGGTCAAGACACTGCCCTCCCCTGGTCCCCATTCGGTCCCACTCAAGGAAACCCCAGCTTTCCCACTGCTCACACCCCCGCCTCCCCTTGCTGCTAGAGGTGACCAAGGCTTCACTCGAAGAGTTCTTCACTGCCCATCTGATTCCTTCTTGACCTCTCCTCGAAAGCTCGAATAGTTAGAAAGAATGCTCAGCGCCCCTGCATGCTGATGGAGACGTGCTGCCCGGCCCACCTGGCTCCCGTGGCTCCTGGTGTTGGGAAGCCAGCCGCACACCGCTGCGTATAGGGAGGCTCTCAGCACCCCTGGGATTTGGTCCTCTTGGAGGAAGTGTATAATTGTCCCTTCTGCCCACCCTCACATTGGATCTGTCTGTCAGTGTTGGATTTTGAGAGTTCCTCATATATTTTGAATATGAGTCCCTTGTCAGATAAGTGGTTTGCAAATATTTTATCCCAGGCTGTGTTATTGTTTGTTTCTTCACTTCTTTTTTAAAAATTTTCATACAGTAATCATACATTTTTTAGGTACAATGTAGTTTATTGATACACATATACAATGTGTACTGACTAAGCCAATCTAATTAGCATTTCCACCACATTCAGACATCCATCATTTCTTTGTGCTGGAAAGTTCAAAGTTGTTTCCTATTGCTATCTTGAAATATATAACTTCATAGGATCTTTCACAGAGCAAAAAACTTCAGATGAAGCCAATCTATCAGTTTTATTTTTTAAGCCACCAAGCCCTGTGTGTCAAATATTGGTTTCTGCTGTTTCCTCCTTAGTCTTAGAGGTATGTGGTTTATATATGAATGGGTGATCCACTTTGACTAATTTTTGTGTAAAATGTGATGTTTGGGTTTTTGTTGTTGTTTTGTTGACAGATACACAATTTGCAAATGGTATTAACCCATTTCACAACTACTTTTGCAAAAACCATGTGCTGTCTGGATATGGTGCTACATGCCTGTAATTCTGGCACCTTGGAGGCCTAGGTCAGGAGATTGCCACAGGTTTGAGGCCATCCTGATCTATATAGGGAGACCTTGTCCCAAAAAACAAACAAAGAGACCCATGCGGTCATTGCATACTTCTGCAGCATGACTACTTAAGTCAGATGACACAAAGAAAATCACTAGGGCCCCTCCTTGCAAGCCCCACCCCCAGAGTGGGCATGCTGGCATGGGGCTGTAACTCCAGCTCTTGATAGTCTGTAAACAGGCAGATCAGATCACTATGAGTCTGATCTAGTAGTGAGACTGAACACCCTGTAGACCCTTCCCTAAAATACAAAAAAAAAAAAAAAAAAAAAAAAAAAAAAAAAAAAAAGAACTGGTAACATAAGATCTATCTACTTAATAATTTGGTGGGGGGGGGGTATTAATCCAAGGGCATTTGCATTGAACTACTTGGCTACTTGGCTTTGTTATTTTATTTTATTATTTTGAGACAGAGTCTTGCCAACTCACTAAATTGACTATCCTGTGCTCAAGCTTATGCCTTAGCCTCCCAGAGGGAAACTTGTAAGTATACAGTTCAGTATTGCTAATTATAAGCCTTATATTGTTCTGTAGATACCTAGGATTCATTTATGTTATGTAACTGAAATTATAGTTTCCCCCCCACACACCCCATCCATAGACTTTCAGTGGAGATTGCATTTATATTAATTATTCATTGCTATATAGCAATGGATGACACATTTAATGCCAAAAGATGCTTACTTATTATCTTAAAGGTTTTGTGATTCCAGAATCTGGAGACAGCTCTCTGGACCCTGACCATAGTTTGTCAGGAGGCAGCAGCCAAAGATGTGCTCCCAATGCAGTCCTGACCCAGAGTCTTAATTACTTTTTTTGGTTGAGGTCACAAAATACCCAGCACCCAAAGTGAAAGTGGAAAAGGTTTATTTGGCTCAGAGTTTGCACAGATTCCAGTCTGTAATAGGCTGGCTCCTAAGCAGGGTGGCACGGAGAAGGGGTGCCCATTCACGGCTGTAGAAAACAGCAAAAACAACAAAAGAGAAAGACAGGAAATACTGTCCCTTGTATTGGATGGAGGCTACCTGCCCTGCAGCAGGTGAAGCACTCACACTCTTAATCCTAGAAAGAACAGTGCCAAGCCAATCAGGGGGACTTAGTTACTAACAAGACAACCCAACATCACACACTCAAGATTCAGCCACCTCTGAAAAAGCCCTATGACCCCATGATGCATTGGGGGACATCAAATCACAAACCCTAATGCTGGCAAAGGGTTCACCTTCTAAAAACCCTAATGTCAGCAGCAGGATACTATGAGGCTGTAGCTTTTGACTGGTCATACCTTTTTGTTTCTCCCTCAACTACCTAATTACCCAGACTTTGCAATCACCATTCTGCTCTACTTGTACAAGTTCAAAATTGTAGGATTTAAGAAGTATCTTGTAGTGTTGTATCCCTGTGTCTAATTTATTTCATTTAACATAACCTAGTGAAGGTACATCTAAATTGTCACAATGGCAGGATTTCCTTTTTTTGTTTTTTTTAAGGTTGAGTAATGCTTCGGTATGTGAATGAATGTGTGTGTGTGTGTGTGCGCGCGCATGCCGTGTGTTCAATCATGGCTATTATAAATAATGCTGCCATGATAGTGGAAGCATTAGTATTTTTTGTGATGCTGATGTTGCTTCCCTTGGATGCCCAGGCTTGGTGTTGGTGGTGACATCATGTGGGAGTTCTATTTTTGTCTCCTGAGGAATCTGCATGTTTCTGTAATAGTCATGTCAGTCTGTATTCCTAGTAATAATATCACTGTGCCGGAGCTCTTTTCTCCTCATCCTTGCAATAGTCAATAACATCCACAGGTAAGAAGTGTGAGATCTCTGTAGATTTGATTTGCATTCGTTTCACAATTAGTGACATTGAACAAGTTTTTATATGCCTGTTGGACACTTTTGTGTCTTCTTTTTACATTCTGTCTATCTATCTATCTATCTATCTATCTATCTATCTATCTATCTATCATCTATTTGTGTGTGGCTGGCTCACTGCACTCTGGGGAGGGGGCCGGCATGGCATGCAGTACTAGAGATCAAACCTCAGTCCCTGCGCACTTGCCTAAGCTTGCCTAAGAAGATGCTTTAGACCACTGAGCTGTCTCACTGGCCCAAAACTCAGAAATGTCTGTCCAGTTTTTTGCCCATTTTAAATCAGATTTTGAGGTTTTACTGTTTTGCTATTGAGTTGTATATGCTCCTTATGTCTCTTGGAAATTAATCCTTTATGAGGTGTATGGTTTTCAGATATTTTCTCCCTTCTGTAGGATTCCTTTAAAATCTGTCAACTCTTCCCTTTGCCTGATGGGAGCTTTGTAGATGGGTGTAGTCTCATGGGTCTGTTGACACTTTTTGTTGTGTGGGCTCTGGGGTCACATCCGTGAAATCATTAACAAGGCTGAAGCCAGGAAGGTTTTCTGTTTTCTTCTAGATATTTTATAGTTCTGGATAATTACTTAATGCATTTTTAATTGTGTGATATAAGACTATAGCCCAATACTACTTACTGAGGAGGCTATGTTTTCCCATTGTACATTTGTGAAACAACTGGATCAGTTGAATATATGTGCGGCTGTGTTTCTGGTTTTCAACCAGTTCTATTGGTCTATATGTCTGTTTTTATGTCAGTATCATATGGTTTTGATTACTATAGCTTTCTAATATTTTTGGAAATTAGGAAGAATCCAAGTTTATTCTTATTTATAGTAACCTTAGTTATTTAGAGCATTTTGTTATTCCATATAAATTTTACTATTTTTTCTGTTTCTATAAAAATGCCATTATGATTTTTTTTCTTTGGGCTGACTCAGGCTGCCTTAAGGGTGGGTGTGGGGATCGAACTGCCATCCTCTGGGCCTGCCTGGGACTGTCCACACAGGCATTCAAACCACTGAGCTAACCTGAAAGCCCTCTGTGATTTTCTTATATTGTATGAATCTATACATCCATTTGAATAGTATAACATCTGAGCAATATTAGTCCTTTTACAAATATGTGATAGCTTTCCATTATTAGTATCTTCAGTTTCTTTTACCAGTATTTTAGAGTGTTCAGTGTATAAGTCTTCTACCTGTTTGCTTCAGTTTACTCTGAAGCATTTTATGCTATCACAAGTGGAGTCGCTTTCCTAATTCCCTGTACAGTTTATTAAGGATAAAATGCAACTTGCTTGTGATGATTTTGTATCTTGCAACTTTGCCTAGCTCATTTATCATTCCCTGTAGTTTTTCCCTCGAGATTTTCCTATATACAAGATCATGGCATCTTCAGAGAAAAATTGTACTGCTTGTTTTCCAGTTCGGATGCCTCAATACATTCTTCTTGCCTAATTGCACTAGCTAGGACCTCCATTACTCGGCAGACTAGAATTGTAAAAGTGACCATATCTCTCACCTCAGAAGATACTCACTCAGCTTTTCACCATTGAGTATAACATCAGATGTAGACTCTTCACAATCTTCTCTGTTACATTGGGATCAGTTCCTTCTATACCTGATTTACTGGGACTTTTATCACCAAAGATGATTGGAGTTTTGTTGAGTGAGAAGAATGCTGTGGTTTTTATCCTTCATTCTGCTAGTGGGATGTATGGCACTGAATGATCTGCAGGTGCTAAGCTACCTTTGCATCTTAGAGGCCAATGCCACTTACTAATGCTGTGTGTTCCTCTGGGTAGATTTTTGCAAGTGGTTTGCTAGCATTTTATTGGTGGGTTTTGCATTGATGTTTATTCAGGATACTGAACTGTTGTGTCATCTTTCCACTGCTTGTGGTATCTTTGTCTGGCTTTGGTATCAGGCGGGGCCCTGATAAAATAGGTTTGAGCCTCCTTCTGTCTTGACGAGTTGAAGAAAGATTGGTACTAGTTCTCTTCTAAGTGTTAGGTAGAATTCTCTGCTGAAGCTGTGGATTCTGCACTTTTACTTGTTGAGCGATTTCTGATTGCTCACTCACCCTCCTTTTCATTAACTTACTCAGACCTTTAACTTCTTTTTGATTCAGTCTTGTTAGGTTATATGTTTCTAGGAATTTACCGATTTCTTCTAGGTTTTCCAATTTGTTGACAATTAATTGTTCACAATTAGTTTCCAAACCCATGGTTGGATTTTTTCTTCTATTTCTGTATTTATTTAATATTCCTCTCTTTTTCTTCTAAGAGTAGATAAGTGTGTGTCAAGTTTCTTATGTTTTCCAAAAACTGACTCAGTTTGTTAATTTTTCTATTGTTTTTCTAATCTCTGTTTAATTTATTTCTGCTCTAATGTTATTATTTCCTTTCTTCTGCTATCCTTGGATGCAGTTTGTTCTGCTTCCAGTTCCTTGTGGTACATAACTTGTTTTGAGATGTTTTATCTTTCTTTGATGCGAATTCTTATTACTACAAATTTTCCTCTTAGAAGTGCCTCTTAAGCTTGGCATCGCGGCACACACCTGTAATCCCAGAATTCTGGAAGCTGAAGCAAGAAGATTGCTGCAAGTTCGAGACCAGCCTGAGCTTCAAAGTGAGCTCAAGGCTGGCTCACTTCAAAGTGAGCTCAAGGATTCAAAGTGAGCTCAAGGTATAATGATGCCCTGACTCAAAACAAACAAACAAACAAAAAACCCAAACAAACAAACAAAATGCCTCAGCTCTCTGTAGGTTCTTGTACATGTATGTTGCCATTTCATTCTCATTTGTCCTCATTTTCTGATTCCTTTTTGATCTCTTCTTTGGCCTCTTCTTCAAGGGTGTGTTAATTTCAGTGTATTTGTGAATTTTCCTTATCAGTCTCCAGCCTCATCTCACTGTGATGAATAGAATTCTTGCTGTACTCACTACGCCTTTGTGGCCCATATGACCCATGCTAGAGAATGTTGCTTATAGGAAGGAAAAAGCTCTGGCTCCTGATGTCATTGATACCATGTTCTGCATGTGTCTGTGAAGTCCACTTCATGTACGGTGTGGCTTAAAGCTGCTGTCTCCTTTTATACTATCTATCTGGATAGTCCTTCATTGAGAGCTGGCTCTCAGGTCTCTTCCTGCTATGGTATTTCTGTTTCCCTTCCCTGTGCATGGAAGCAGCCCCTGAGAATTTCCACAGTTTCCACTTCAGGAATGGCTAAGCATCCGGACCCCAAAAGCCACCAATCTGGTGCACTCTTACCTTTCTCACGACTATGTCCTCAGTGCTTTCCTCCAGACCCAGGGTCTTGTGTCACCTCTACCCTGTGTTCTGCCCTAGAGGCCATTCTGAGGATGCAGCAGGTGGTGGCTTCTCTGCAGTGGGAGGGTTCTGACTTGTGGAACTTTCCAGGTCTATCTCCCTGGCTGTGTCTCAGTGACGGGTGCTGGTCCTCAAGACAAATGCTTGAGTCAGACCTGCAGGTGTGCGTTTTGGTTTTTGTTCACTCTACTGCATTGGTTATGAACCAACTGGAATAACTTTTCTACGATGAATAACAAGTAGACAAATAGATTTGTATCCATTAATGCTACTCTGTTTATTTTAATATGTGTTTTTCTGATTAAGAAAGTAGTATATGACTGTTACAAAATTGATAGATAACTATGAGGGAAAATTCAGAGAACAGATAAAAAAGATGAAACTAAAATTACCTAGAACCCTACCACCCAAAGGCTTGAGCATGGTAACACTTCGATGCTCTATTTTTATTACAAAGTCAAGAAATACTCAAACTGACAAGTGACTCTGTTCATAGTCTTTTCCCTGATCAATTCTATCTCCCAGAGGACAGTTTAACCATTTACAGCTTCTTCTGTACTTAACATAAGTGTGACTATTAATAGGGTTTTATTTTGTTTCATCTTGTTTGTCAAGGGGTGGAGGACATATAGTTCTCACAATGCTTCTTTGTTTTTTCTTTCTGCCTTTCTTTCTTTTCTTTTTTTGATTAACAAAAACATATAGACATATTTCTAGATATACACACATGTATGTATGCTGAATGTATTTCCATACCGTCCAAGCCAGCCAGCTGCCCAGCATGGCATGGCCATGGCTGCACACGCGTACACCTGTGCAGCCATATAGGCCACAGAGGTGCATCTTCATCCAACTCACGTGTCTTCCTAAGCTCCATCTCCTGCCTTATCCCCAGGATGGCAGAAAGAGGAACTTCTGCTCCATCTTTCTGTCCATGCCCTCCTTCAGAGAATGTTCAGTTGCTTGGAGCCCCTGGGCCTCTTTGACATCCTGGCCGTATAATCCGTCAGACAACATTCTTGGGCATGAAGAGCATGCTTCCCGGCCCAGGCATATCCAGGGATCTCTTAGCTGTTCTTGCACAAGTCTGTGTCAGGTGCTCCTGCACACAGGCCGCTGCACACAGAACAATACTGAGTCTTTCCACATCCTGGTGTTCTCCCCAACGGGCCTGCATCTGGCAGAGCTCCTGGGGGTGGCTGTGAGCCCCCTCTGCTTCCCGAGTCTTTGAGTCCTGGTCGTCCAGCACTGAGTCTTGAGTAGCATCCTGTGCTCCGTGGCTGCAGCAACTCCTTGCCCCGACAGGTGGAAGGCATGAGGTAATGGCCCCCTTGCAGAATCCAGGTGGCTTCTGAGCCTGCTCTTCATGGGAGCGGCCTGTGTTCTTGCCCCTCCTTCCTCAGTACATCTCCTTTTTTACGCTCTTCCTGTAACTTTTCCATCATCCTTCCTTTTCTCCACTATCCCTTTCTGTCTGACTTCCTCTCTACCTTCTTCCCTTCCTCTTTCCTTCCCTCGCTCTCTCCCTCCCCTCTTTCTTCTTTGCCTCCCATCTTTGCCCTGTCCTCCCTTTCACTTCTCCTTTCCTGGATATCACTATACTTCCCCACACTTCTGCATTCTCCCTATATCCTTACCTGTCTTCTCCTGCAGTCCAAAGAAGATCTAGGGGATCCCAGCCATTTGCCATTGTTTTTTTTTTTGTTGTTGTTGTTGTTGTTGTTGTTGTTTCACTCAACCCCCTGCATTTCTCTTCACTAGAGCCTTGGGCTCAGGAAGCTCCCATGACAGCCATCAATCTCACCCCTCCTCCCCCGCCCCGCTTGACTTCTCTAAGACAACCTCCTGTCCATTTTTCATCATCAAGTCTTGACTCCCTCCTTTGCCTGGGGGGCAGGGGGTCTCCCTTGGCAGGCTCTTGTGATACGAATGGAGCTCCTGTAATTTTTTAAATTACCTACTTGCCCTAACTGCATTAAGCCCAGATTTCTAGACCACATTCTTGCTAGGAAAGGCCAGCAGAGCACTGAGACCTAGAGGTAGGCAGCAGCCTCCTTGATGCTAAGTTTAAGGCAGTCTCCAAGAGAAAGCTTGAAGGAAATGTGGTGCAAGAAGACAAGTGTGAGGATTCCAAGCGGGCAGCCCCTCACGGTGCAGCGGGCCGGACTCAGATTCCCTGTGCATCATGTTCAGACTTCTGCTGAGGAGGCGAAGGGCTTTCATAATTATAATTCCCATAGAATATAATCCTTAAGTGTGATTAAAAGGACATGTGCAATTTAATGTTTAGTACCTCCCTCTCCAACTTGCATTCCCACTATTAAGGGAAGAGGTACTCCTGCTATAGCTAGTATAGCAGGGTAGAGATTCTTTTCCAGCGTTGGGAAACTCATTAGAATAAAAGCAAAAGTGTCTTGTTTCATTTTGCACTCGGTGGTAGGTGGTGCATTCTTCATAACCCTTAGCAGCTGTCTCTGCTCCCTCTTTTGTAAGAATAGTTTTTGCCTATTGTCCTCTAAGGCAGTTGTTCTCTGTAATTCTCAATTGTCTGAGCTCTTTGTACATGAGAAATTGGAGGTAGTCATATGTGGTGGAAATTTTTCCTAATCTCTTTTTACTTTTTGTAGATTGTATTTGTACCCTGTCAAAGGAGTGCATACCAGAAAAAGAAGGCTCATAAGACTCATAATAAGAACTCTGAATTTGTATTAAAATAATTAAAAATAGAAAAAAAAAATTTTAAAAGTCAAACATAGTGGTGCATACCAGTAATCCCAGTACTCAGGAGGCTGACTCAGGAGGATTGTTATGCGTTGGAGGCCAGCCTGGGCTGCATAGTGAGGTCAAGGCCAGCCTGAACTACAGCAAGACCTTGTCTCAAAACAAAACAAAATACAAAGTCAGAATCTAAATAAGTAGATAAATACTTGTGGATAGTGTCTTAATTCATTTTCTGTGGCTAGGGCAAACTGACGGAGGTGAGGAAATACGTAAAGAAAAGAGGTTTATTTGGCTTACAGTTTGAAGTGCTAGGAGCTTATTGGTTGGCTCTGGTGAGGCTACCTAGCTATGTCACAATGTGGCAGCTGGCCTGTGGTAAGTGATTGTAAGAGGGAGTGGCCACACAGCAAGTGATATTCAGGGGCCAGGCACACCCTTGTTACTACAGCTCACCACATCCCAAGAGGACTGCATTGGCTCTCGAGGACAAAGGCTCTGCCACCTAGTTAATTCCCATGAGCCTCTAGCTACTTCCCATGAATCTATGCCTCATAGATTGAAAGTCTAGCCCTTGTCAGCATCAACATACCAAGGACCAAGCTCAGAGAACATGAGTCCTCTTCAGATGCATGAAGACCATGCCCAAAACATGGCCAGTGAGAAAAATAAATAAAAACATTCATGCTTTTGACATCACTGTGCAAGTATCTCAATTAGTGCCCTAGACTTTTGTCTCAAATATCAGCAAAAACATTTTTGAAAGATTAGTCAATGAGACTTATATTATATTCTTAAAGTATCATAGAGCTATTCCAGTCAAAAAGGATAGTATTAGCAAATAATGAAAATCACTGAAAGATAAAATTGCTACAATCAGATTGATTGTTAATATTGACCATAAGGTCCACATTGGACCTAGCTATTGAATTCAATTAGGTTCTCCAAGTTCAGTTTGTGGCCAGAATTGTTGAAAGAATCAAGTTTGTTAACTGAAGTACCACTGTTTTCTAGCTCAATAGGCAAAAAATGGCACATTTAATAAATGCCAATCATGTTGGAAGAAAGTTGAATTGAATGCCTATGATATGCTGTCCACTTACACATTTATAAGCTCCAGTAGGTTTTAAATGTAAATGTAAAGTAAAAATGTTGAATTATACAGATATTAACAGACTGTTTAAACTGTCAGCCATATAATCCCATTGAAGGAGTCTTTCTTAAGTAAGTGAGAAATTCCAGAATGGCCAAGAATTAAATTGGCATATTTGGTTATGTGGTAACATTTTAGTCTATTTTCTTTTGGGCTTTGATGTTCACAGTTTTGTATTTTTGAGAGTATTGCACGTATCTGCTTTCATCTTGCAAGCACAAGGTCCTGAGTTCAATCTCCAGTGCCAAAATAGAAAAAAGGAAATGAGCAATGACTGAAAAGTAACTACAACTGTGATAAGGATAGGAAAGTGGACCCCAGATGTCAGTTCAACGAAATTGGGTTTGCCATTGTCAATGACTTCACCCAAAACACACACCAAAGCTTTAGTCTTTTAGTTATTCCTAGAAAGCATCTTTGGGAGGTGACTGCAGGGCTGTTCATTCCTCCTGCCTCACTATAGGAAAATTGCTGGGAAAACCCTTTGGAAATGTCCAGACAGTAAGCACTGCAGAGGCCACAGGCCCTCTGGTCTCTGTTCCAAGAAACCACCTCAGCCAGCACAGAAGCAACCAGTAGAAGATATGTAAACAATTGGGAGTCATGTATTCCAGTCAAATATTGTTTATAAAAAGAAGGAGCTGACAGGATGGTCCTGCTTCATCAACGCACACCACCAGAGAGAGCCACATTCAGAGCCTGCAGCAAATTGTCATTCTCACCGGTTAGGCTTTATTTAGTGCTCAGTCCTGGGGTTGTAAGTATGTGTGCGTCAGCTCTGATCTCCAGGAGCTTCCCAGTGAAGAGACAGCAGGTAAATGAGGTCTGGTCATGCCTGACAGGTGAATCCAGCTCTGGGAGATCTAAGCACCAGATCCAGCCTAGACAGCTAGGCAGACAAACGGGGCCAAAAGAAGTCCAGGCGGCTTCTCCAAATCAGCAGTCATGATGCACTGAATCTAGGAAGATGAAATCTAGCTCTGCACTTGTGAAAATGCAGTGGTGAATTTTTATGGAAAGATAGAAGCACAGAAAGAAATGAAGAAAATAAAAATAACTTCATGTTAAGTTTCTGTAGTCATGGGAAAGTAGAATGTAATAAACGGGCCCCAGGCAATCTTGGCGCTGTGCTTCCCCATTGTGTGGGCCACAGTTTCTGAAGAGTATTTTCATTGCTTGAGAAATTCAAGAATATGTAGACTGGACAGAAGTAACCCTCTGACACTACATTAGCTCTGGTGAGAAAGGCAAGTGTAATTGATGGGAGTCCTATTAATCTTCGTGCCAATTTGTTAAGCCAGGGATCGTTATGCATTGTAGAGCAGCTCTTTGCAAGCTTCAATGTGTGTGCACATCTCTGAGCATATAGCTTAAATGCAGATTTCTGCACCATGGTTCTAGGTGGAGCCTGAGAGCATTAACTTTTGATAAGCTGCAGTGTATGCACAGTGAAGCTGGGTCTGAGAACTGAATGGCAAAATGCAGGGAGGAAATGGAAATTGACGGGATTCGTGATTGGTGGAGAGTGAACTGCTAGGAGCAGTGATGGCTAAAATTCAGAACTCATGAAACTCCTAATCCCTTGTGAGAAATAATTAGGCACAGCCAGTCGGGAGAAGCCCAACACAACCAGGCAGACTTGGGAAGGCATAAAATAAGGGCAGCAAAATTTTCTACTTTAGTAACTGCACCCTGAAGCAGGCAGCGCTTCAGGAAGACTCCGTGCCTTAGGAAGAGCCATATGAGATCTCTAGAAGGAAAGTATATTTTTAATTAAACATTGTATTTTGAAATAATTCATATGCAGTTACAAGAAATGAGTATAGAGTTCCATTGTACCTTTTCCAGATTTCCCCATTGGTAGCATCTTGTAAAGCTTTAGTCCAGCGTTGTAATCAAGTCATTGGCATTAAAGTGACCAGTATATAAAATAGTCCCATCCCCAGAGACTTTATGTTCATGGTCACTAAGTTCCATTCTTAATCCCTAACAAGCAGAAATCGGTCTCTGTTTATAGAATTTTATGTTTTAACAGTATTGTAGAAGTAATGGTATTCAATATATAATCCTCGGAATTTCGTTTTTGGTTCAACATAGTTCTCTGGTTGTTCATCTGAATTGGCATGGGCATCTAGAGCCATATCTTTTCCTTACTGAGTAATATTCTATGGTATAGTTGTGCCATTGTTGGTTTCACCATTCATCCCTTGAAGACTTGGAGTTGTTTTTCATTCTGGTCTAATATGAAGGACACTGAAATCCATATTCTTGAACAACTATTTGTGGGAATACAAGACTTCATATCTTTGGGACAAATGCCCAGGAAGCCAATCATGTCATTGTATAATAGCTGCATGTTTAATTTTTTGAGAAAGCATCATGTTCCTTCGCACGTAACCATATCATTTTACGCTGTCATGCATGGTATATAAGCAGTGTATTTCTCAGCATCCTTGCAGCATTTCATGTTATTGTTATTTTTAAATATTTTTCCATTCTGATAGATGCATACTAATAGCTTATTTTGCTTTAATTTGCATTTCCTTGATGATTAACGATGCTGAAAATCTTTTCATGTGCTTGCTTTCCATCTGCATTTTCTCCACTGAAATGTCTCCTTGTAGTTTTTCATTTTTAAGGAAAATAATAAAAAAAAATAAAAATGATACAGGATTTCAAAACAATATGATAATAAAGTAACAATGGGTATCATATTGCGTAGTGTTATTGTCAAAGTAGTTGCTCAGATTACCAGATATAGACATGTAAAATTGATCAAACAATATAAACACTAATGGGCCCTTTCAATGAACTAATTGAAATTAGTAGTATAGTTACCTTAGCTAACTTCTCTATATGTTCCTCTCTTCTATTTGCTACCCCAATCCCACTTAGTCTTTCCTTTTAGAGCAGTTTCTTTCCCTTTTACACTGTCTGTTGCACATTTTGGAGCTTCTTTACTCTTTCAGTTTCTTTCACTAGGGAGGCAATGTGATGTTTACACATGTGAGTCTGATTTATTTCATTTATGAGTATGGTCTCTAGTTGCATCCACTTACCCAAAAAAAGTATTGAATTTGTCTTTCTTAATAGTTGTATAATATTGCATCATATAAAAATATCATATCTTTTTTTATCAATTCCTTGAATGAGGGACATTTGGGTTGTTTCCAAGATTTAGCTATTAAAAAGTGTGCTTGTATAAACATGGGTGCACATATATCATGATGGTATGATGAATTTAATTCTTCCTGTAAGAATATGCAGAAGGGGAATACATGGGCCAAATGGCACCTCTAATCCACGTTTTTGGAGGAATCTCCACAATGATTACCACAGTAGTTGTACCAGTCTATACTCCTTCCAAATAGCAGAGAAGGAACCCTTTTTCCCAAAGCCCCCCCCCCCAGCATTTGTTATTAGTTCATTTCTTGATGATAGCCATTCTTTCAGGGGTGAGATGGAATTGCATTGTTGTTTTAATTTACATTTTTCAGATAAGAATAATGTTGAATAGTTTTAATTTATTTGTCATTTGTATTTCTTCATATGAGAAGTATATGTTCATCTCAGATGTCCATTTTTGGATTAGGTCTTTGAATATGGAGAATCTGATTTTTTTTAATTCTTTATATATTCTATAGAAGTCATTTGTCTGAAGGGCAGTTGGCTAAAATATTTTCCCAAGTTGTGCATTTTCATTTCACTCTTGATGATTTCTTTTGATGTTCAAAAACTTTTAATAAGACGAGATCCCCATTGTTCATTCTTTGAAGTATTTCCCATGCAATTTGTTTTTTTCATGAACTCTCTGCCTCTCTTTCAGGCAGTTGAAACAACCCAAGTGCCCATCAATAGCACTGGAGATCTAGTGCTATTCTAGGTCTCTTCTGGTTCCAGGTGAATGTTACAATGTTTTCTCTAGGTGAGTGAGGTGTGCCAATGATATTTTCATTGGGCTTGCATCAAACCTGTATAGCAATTTTGGGAGTATGGTCACTTTCACTATGTGGGTTCTTCTAATCCAGGATCAAGGAATATCTTTTCATCTTCTGAAATCATCTTTGGTATCTTTTGAGAATGTTGTAATTTTCAATGTACAGATCTTTTACCTCTTTTATTAAAATGATTCCTAGGCTTTTTTTTTTTGTTTTGTTTTGTTTTGTTTTGGAATGCTATTCTGGAGAATATGATTTTCCTAATTTCTGTCTCAGTGAGTTTACTGTTTGTGTACAGGAATGCTACTGCTTACTGAATGTTGATTGTGTTTCCTGATGTGCTACAAATTTAATTATTAAGTCTGGAAGACTTTTGGTGGAGTTTTGTGGGCCTATATGTAGAATATAATGTGACCTGTGAATAATGATAATTTCATTTCCTCATTTCTTATCCTTACTTCTCTCTCTTGTCTAATTGCTCTGGATAGTCTACAGAACTATATTGAATAGGAGTCCTGATAATGGATATCCTTTCTTGTTCCCAATTTTAGAATGAAAGCTTTCAATTTTGTCCACTTAGCATGATGTTGGCTGTTGTTTTGTCCTACATCACTTTTATCTGATGGAGGTAAAGACTACCTATTCTAATTTTCTATAGGGACTTTAAGGTGAATGAATGCTGAACTTTATCAAAAGCTTTCTGTGCATCTATTGAGTTGATGATGTTATTTTTGTGTTTCATGTATTGATATGGTATATTACATTTATAGCTTTGCATATATTGAAATATCCCTGAATTCTTGGGGTGAATCCCAATTGGTGATGGTGTATGATTTTCTTGATGATTTGTTACACTGTATTTGCTAGTGTCTTATTGAGGACTTTTCCAACTATCTCTACTGCTAGGAAGACTGACCTGTAATTTTCTTTTGTGTTTGGATCTTTCTCTGGTGTAGGTACCAAGGTAATACTTGCCTCAAGGAAGTATTAAGAGATACTAGTATTAAGGAAGTATTAAGCTTATTTTTAAGAGATCTTTCCTTTTGTGAATGTTAGAATAACTCTGTGTTCAAGATCTGAAAGTCTATCTTCATTTTCACTCAAGCAGCTTTACCAGCTTTAAATGGAATTTTTAATTTCCAGATTATCTCTTTGATTCTGTTTCATGAATTCAAATTCTTTCCAAGATTGTTCATTCAAGGTTTCCATCATTTTCCTATGATCACTAGAATCACCGCCTTTCCAGGAGTAGTCTATGCTTCAGGGATATCTTCTGTGTGTAGAAGATCCTTGGTTTGTTTCTTTTCCCAAGATCCTAACTTCCCAATTGTATTGGTCAAAGTTTTACTTAGAGGAACAGAATAAAGATAATATAAGGAACGGATATTAACACAAAATATAGAATCTATAAGTAATTATAAGATTGGCTTACAATAGTCAGCCACAGAGTCATATGAGAAGTGCCCACAGGGCATCTTCATGCTTTGGACTGAAGAATTCAATCCTGAGGTCTGGACTTCACTGCAGTACTCCATGTAAGTCTCTATCTATCAGCGGATGGGTCTACAATGGAAGACTGAAGTGTCTGTAATGGATGCTGAAGGACCCAAGCTGGAGGCTGAAGAGTCTGCGCTGCAATCCAGACAATGAAGTTCAGGCTGAATGAGAAGACAGAAGCTTCTCTGACGAAGTGAAGTCTTGACTCCTTCTTCAGCCCTTTAAAATGTCTCTTTGTGCTCAGTCATTCTGACGTGGGCCCATTGAGCCCTATGGCGGAACCAATCATACCCCAGGATAGGCCCTTGATCCCGCTCTAGGGAGGAGCCAATCATATCCGAGGCAGGCCCTGGTCACGCTCCAGGGAGGAACCAATTGTACCCGAGGGCAGGGCTCCCACCAACAGGGAACTGGGCCACTGAGTCATCCAGCCAAGCTGACACAGTGTATCAACCACTACACCAATTAATTGATAGTGAAATATTGGCTTGTGTTTCACTCTGTGCCCAGTCTTTGGGAATAACATTTAGTGAGGTTATTGCCCCAGAGTAATTCCCAATACTACACAAAGGAGAACAACAGTTTACCATAGATATGACATCATAACCATAGTACTACAGTTAGCAGTAATGATAGCCACAAGCACAATTTAGAAGTTGACAAACTTAGATAAATATTAGTTTTTCACTTTAGAGAACAGGAGTAGTTATATAATAGAACCACTTGTAAAGTCAGGGTTCATATAAAAAGTGTTTCCCCTTGTTAGAGTGGATTTACCCTGGGTTCTGTCTGACAAGCTGGTTGTGCCGTCCCAGGCACTTCCCATAATGGCTCCCTCCCAGTGACATAGGAGGATGTGCCAGGGAGCTCAGTTCCCCACACGGAGGCTCCTGGAATTGCAGAGGTGTAGAAGGTAGGGTGTCTTTCTTCTATTGGGTCTGAGGGAGGCTCTAAGATGGCACCCTGGATGCAGAAAGGACAGGGGAAGGGCTCAACCCTCTCTTGGCTGTGCAATAGTTCTCGCAATCACATGGCTTTCTAATTAGACATTTTTACTTTAGAGTTTCAAAGTTTTAGAGTAGATAATATGGTTTACTATTTTCTTTCAATCATTAGATATTTTTGTCCTGTTTATGAAGCAAAAGATTTAACTTTGAGGACTTCAGATCTATCCATTTCTTTCCCTCCTCAACATCTTGTGCAGCCTTCCTCATCATTTCCCTAGCAGAACCTGCCCTGGGACTTCACCAAATCCTTCCCTGGCCCTGCATGTACAGCAACTCCTTCAAGCTCATGATACCAGTCACCCCTCTCTTTGCATGCTGTATCTCTGCACTTGAGGTTCCTTTCATAGGAGAAATATCCTCCCTGAGAGGGGAGGACAGGGCTGTGTATCCCTTAAGTACCTTTTCTTCTGCTGTGGTTGTGAAAATCACCTGAAAGCATGCAGCACACCTGCTCAGCCCAGGACATGGTTCAGAATAGACACACCAGGAACACCACCAGGTTATGCTGCTTGCCTTTTCCTACTTTGGGGAATTTGGATCTGGTGTTCAAGGTTGAAATAATTAGCTCTGCCTCTCTGTCCCCTGCCCCCAAGGCTGACAGCAGAAGGTACTGTGGCCTTGCTGGACTCTGGCTACTGTCTGTGGGCACAGCATGCTCACCAGGGAGCAGACAGCACTGCAGGTATCCGATCCCAGGCCTGTTAAATCTTTCATACTACAGGGCACTAGAGGGCCAGACCCAGTCCACTGTAGTTCTGCCCCACTTTCCACAGCTCCTGCCAAAGTGGGGACTCATTAAAAGCTTGCTGGCTGGTCACATTGAAAGAGTGGCTCACTTCTGAGAGCATGAAATACTAAAAGAACAAGCCTTGGAGAGGGTGTTTGGAAGGGAACCCTTTCACACCATAGGTAGGAACAAAAATTACCTTCACTGTTATGGAAAACAGCTTGGGAGTTGTTCAGAAGATTAAAAGTAGAACTGCTATTTTGTCCAGCAATACTATTACTAGCATATAAAGAAAAGGAAAAGAAACCCAAGCATGTACCCCCATGCTTGCTGAAGGTGAATTCACAACAGCCAAGACTTAGAATCAATCCAAGTGCCCATCAGTGCAAGAGTTGGCAAAGAAATGGTTGTATATATGCAGAACAGAGTACTATCCAGCGTTGAAAAAGAATAACATCCTGTCATCTGTAACCTACAGGACATGATGTTAAGTGAAATGAGTTAGGCACAGAACAAGCACTGGCTGCATGCACCATAAAATCTTTCAAATACAAACCGAGAAGCAGCGAGTACAGTGGTAGTGATCTGGGTCTGGAGATTGGAGGAAGTGTTAGCGAAAGGATACAAAATTTCATTTAGGAAGAATAAACTTAAGAACTCTGACTTACAACATGGTAACTATAGTTAATAATGAAGTATTGTGAGATTGAAAGCTACATAGAGTAAATAATAATAAAGTGAGTCCATTCCTTTAAAAAAATCAGTTGATTAGCAAAGATTTCCTGGGAAATGTGGGGCTGGAGGGCATCATTGCATGTACATGGAAGGGTACTGGGGCTGGGAGAGAGGGAGCCAGGAAGAAAAGCACGGCCAGCTCTTGGTCAGAGTGAGAGAAGGGAGGAGCAGCAAGAAGCCAAGGTCCCCAGCCTGGGGAAGCCAGAGAGTGCATGTGTGCTTGTCAACCTGTTATACCCCTGTGTTAACCTGTCTCATGCCTGGTGAAACTGTAGCACACCCAGCTACCCTATCACACACCTGTGTCTGTGTGTCCCGCTCCTGCTCTGTACTTGCTCCCCCTCTGTCACCCAGCCCTGTGGGGAATGTCCCACCTTCCCCTAGCTCTGCCTGGAAGTCACTTCTTGATCACCCTCTGGGCCAGGATGGCTGCTGTCCTTTCACACCTAATGTTTCCAGCAGCCACGCCTGGGAGCTTCATCTATGAGCCCCTCGAAGCCTAATTTTTTTTTTAATTTGAAATAATACTGCCCGGGGCCAGCCAGGTAGCTTAGTTGACTAAAGTACCTGCTTAGACAGGCATAGCCTCCCAGGTTCAATCCCTGGTGTGCCATGCCGGCCCTGCCCCTGGGGCATGCTGAGACCCTGTAGACCTTGTACTAAACGCATTCTAAAACTAAAAAATAATAACGTTGCCTGACGAGAGCGAACTTCTGTGAGCCCCTAGAGCATTCTCAGGGCTGAGTGTCCTTTCACCGTCAGGGAAAGGGAACAACCCAAGATGATGGATGGGTGGGTGGAAGTGGGCTGCAGAGGCTGCTCAGGACCACACATCAGATTAGGCATGCAGCGAGGCCAATCCCTGGGCTCCTCCCACCCCACAGACAGATACCTCCAGAGTCAAACAGAAGGATCCAGCACAGAGGCGCTAACATCAGCATGGGAAGTCCAGATGTCTGCTCCCAGCTCCCTGAAGAAACCCTGTGTTCACACATCTCCAGGTCATTGTCCAGAACATTCTGTCTCCTGCTGGTGCAAACCACCACCCTGCCCCAGCTTGGGCAGGACATGGCCACCTTTCAGAGCCAGAACACAGGTCCAAAGGGACAGTTTATCTTAGGGGCTCCCATTCCCTGTAAGACTAGGTTGTGCACACAGTCCTCTCCTTCCCTAATGTTGGCTGATAGTCGTTCCCCTACTCTTGATCACATTCCTGATCTGAATTCATTTTAAAATCAGTGGCAATTTTCTTACATTTTTCTCTAGAGGAACCTGCACTTTGGCACATACCTCAGCCATCCAGATCTTTCCATAACTCATTCCCAGTATAGTCTAGACTTCTACCAACTTAAAGGATAAATGATAAGAATCTCTTCTTTACTGCAAGAAGTCATTAACCTTTTTTTTTTTTTTTTTTTTTTTTCCTGCATTCTAATGCACAGAAAATTTAGCCAGGACATATTGCAAGTCACAACTCTGTTCAAGAACCAGAAATGCAGCTTGGTACCTGCAGGCCTGAGGCAGAGCTGAACACCTGGCCTGGATGGCATTTGCTCGCCTTCCTGAGCCAGCAACAAGTTGAGCGCTCTGTGCACGAATCAGAGCTCAGGGCCGAGATTCCCTGCTTCTCTCAACACTCTTAGGATGGCTGACGAATAAAACTGCCTTCCGTGTGCCTCACTCACCGCTAAGTGTGTGAAGCCTGCGCATGCCTCATGCTTCCAGGAATCTGGCTGTGCACCGCACAGTGCTGGGGCCCAGCAGGCGGGTGGGTGCTGAGCTTGGCTTGGGCAATGCTGGGAGACAGAGCTTCTTCTGGCTTGAAGGTGACTCCAAGGGAAGCTGTGAGGAAAACATGGTACTCGATCTGGACTGTGGGTACAGCCAGGAGGGAGATCTTAAAAGTCCCCCACAGGGGAAAGAGAAAGGAAGGAAGGGACACTGGATGCAGAGGAGGTGCACGCCTGCCCTCAGAGCACAGGTCTACCCTGGACATTCTGAGCTCAGGGTCTATGGGCAACTTGTTCCCTTTCACCCTGCAGGATTAGGAGTTACTTCGTAGCACTCTTGTGGGGTTCCAAGAGATTGTGTGGCGCCTTCTGCCCAGTACCTGGGGTGGAAGCGCTCAGGAAATGAGAACTACAGTAAAAAGCAGTGATAGTCCTTAGCATTTGGGGCCCCCAGGTAGCATGGAGCTGGACGCCAAACCAAGCAGAGAAACAGACAGGCTTTGCTGCATTCTTTTCCTAAGAAAATAAAAAATAGTGAAAGAAAACAACCAAAAGAAATGATACAGAATTGCACTAAATGCGATGGTAGGAATCCGGCAGTGGTTGTTATGTTGCATATTGTCTTCAAATTAGTTGTTCAGATTACCGGATATAGGCATGCCAAATTGGTTAAAAAAATTTAAAATAGGAAAAAAAAAAAAAAAGCATTGACTGCTCCTTTCAATAGATGAGTGGAAATAAGTAATACATTTATCCAAACTATCCTATGTATGTATGTTTGTATATATATATTTCCCTCCCTTCCTTCCTTCTTTCCTTCCTCCTTTTCCTCATCCCAGTTGTCCCCCTCCCCCACTTTGAGCAGTATCTTTTCCTGCCATGGTATCTGTTGTACCTTTTGGATTATATTTACTCTTTCAGGTTCTTACACTAGCAATACAATACTATGTCCATACATGTGAGTCCGATTTGTTTCACTTGTGAAATAAACAGTATTTAAATAAAGACCACTTATGGTCTCTAGTTTCATCCATTTACTTATAAAAGCCTCAAGTTTACCTTTTTTTATAACTAAGTAATACTCCAGTGTATACAAATACCACTTCTTTTTTATCCATGCCTCAGTGGATGTTCTGCAATATTCTTGTGGGAGGCTCTCAATCCATGCTCAGCACAACCAACAGCTAAGGTCTTCTAGGTTGAGAGCAGAATTTATCCACTTCTTCAAGGCATAGTCACCTGGCCTGAAGCTGTCATGGGCCTCAGGTCTCCAGTGGTCACCTTTGCCATGGGCAGGTCATCGGCTGGCATTTCTGCCTCTGGGACCAGGTGGAGCATTTAGCCATTTTCAGCTCTGTCTTTAGGGCCAAGTAATATGCTGAGCAGCAAGGCTGTCTGTCTAGAGCCTCTGGGTGTTTTACATGGACAGGCCCGTTGCCCTAAGCAATTTTTGGTTGCTCTCAGTTGGGAGTAAATTAAATGATTTTTTTTTTTTAAATTTGGTATAAGTCGCACTCTTCTCGTTTATACCAGTATGACACTCTGCATAAGGGACTTTGGACATGGCTTGTCTAGACAAACCTTTTTAAGCTTGCTGAAGATTTCTTAGTTTACACTGATTTTAGTGTTTAAATACAGAAAAACTCATATTGCAGTATTTCCTACCTTTCCAGTAATATGATGTTTCCCTATTTATCCTGCTTTCCTTTATACTTTTCAGTGAAGTCTGATAGAGTTTTCAGGTGATTCCTGCACTGCTCTTTCTTATTGGCACACTTTCATAAGGCCTTTGCAGGCTTTTTGTTATGCATACACTATTTTCTTTCTCTTGGCGTCTTCATCATTATAAAGTACAGCACACAAACAACAGTGTACACAGAAGCTAAGAATGGCTAGAAGGTGGTGTGAGCAGTGGTGTACCCAATGTATGGTGACTGAGAGAACGTGATTGTCTCTCAGGCACCACTGGTGTGCCTGTCACTCTCTGCTCTGGTCTCCAGTTGCCCATCAAGGCTGACCATATTCTCCTTTATGAAAGTGTTGTCAGTATTTCTGCCAATCTATTAGGTATCTAGGATATATCTTTGTGATGTTAATTGTCATTTCTTTAATTAAAAGTGAGAATATCAGAAATTTTTTATTTTCTCAGAGTTGTATTATTCTCCCATTTCTATAAAATTCCTGTTTATTTCTTTAGCCCATTTTTCCACTATGTTGTTTATCTTTTCTTATTTAATCACAGAATTCTTTAAATATTCTGGTACTGTTTCTTGTTTGGTTATATTTTGTAAACATCTTCTCCCACTTCTATGCTTTTCTACTCACTTTCCTCATAGTGCCTTTCCATGAGAAACAGTGTTTCAGTGATATTAATTTATATTTATCCTTTCCCTTGCAGCTAGTCCTTGTTTTATCTTAAGAAAGTCTTTCTTATTCTAAACCTGTAAAGGGGCTGGGGAGATAGCTCTGAGGCACAAGTGCCTGCTGGGCAAGTGCAAGGTCGTGAGTTCGAACCCTGGTCCCCCCTCCAAAAAAAATAAATAAATAAATAAAATAAAATAAACCTATAAAATATTTTGTATACTTTCTTCTATAGTTTTTTATAATGGAGCCTTAAGGCAGGATTTTGCTTTTTTAGATTTTAGGTTTCGTCTTGGGTAAGGACTTAGAGATCCAAGTTCATTATTCCCTTACAGCCCGTCAGCTGCCTTCACTCGGCACGTTGTGAAGTCCACTCTGATCTTGGAAGTCCCCTGTGATATAGCAAATGCCCATAGCGTATATGCTATCTTCTGCCAGGGTTTCCCTTCTGCCTTACTCCTGCATTTGTCCTTAAATACACCAGTGACACAGCATCATCACTCCTGCCATCGCATTGTTTTTACCTCTCCTCCAACTCTGCCCTTGGTCAAATATGCGTTGAACTTCGTATTTTTATAAATTTCAGAATTAACAGTGCACGCATATATGTGCACCCACACACACACATACACACACACACACACACACATATCCCTTTGAGATATTGAATGTAATTGTGTTAACTCTATAAAAGTGTAAATCTCCAAGTTTTTCTATCCTTTCATTTCCACTCCAACATTTACTGAGGCTTTATAATTTATAAGACTGTTCTGCATTTTTGTTGGATGCAGGCCTACATGTTTTATGTTCATAGAGTAGTAAACGGAATTTTTATTTGATTTTCTGAGTCTTTATCATATATAAAAGATCAGTTGATTTTGTGCACTAATTTTGTTTCTTAAGGATTCTAAGGAATTCTTCTAATTTATCTACAAGGTTATTTTCTACCTTTAAATCATATTGCCCACTAATAGTAACAAGGATTTTTAAATGCCTTTTAACATTTTATACCATCTATTTTCAATCACCTTGTTTGTTAATTAAATCAGTCTTCTTTATGTTGTCCTAAACTACTGGCCGAGACCTACAGGAGAAAGCTGGACACAAGGGCTGGTAGAAGACTCCCAGACCCTGAGGGAGTGCAAATATGTGACAATGTTTTCATAAAAGGTTCCTTTTTAGGAATTCTTTTCTGTTCTACTTTGCTAGGACATATTGTATTTTAGGCAATCATGGTTGTCAAATTGTATCAATGCCAGTCTTTTGAAATGTTTATGTAATGTTTCTGCCTTAATATGATATGACAAATGTAAGATAAAGTAACCTTCTGTGTTGAATTATTAACAATAGCTATCAATATAACTGTATATTTTCTGCATTTTAGCACTATACAAATTCAAACTTTAATGCAGTCATTTGATTAATAATCCAAATATGTAAATCACCTTTGTTACTTGTATCCACCTTTTCATGGTGGATTTTTTTTCTTTTTTTTTCCATCAAGCACTGCCTTACTAAAATGAAGTTTCTTTTTTATTTAAGTTTACTGGTGCAATTTCTGTATACATAATGACCCAATGTATTATAGGGAACTGGATCTGTAGTAGCATATCTTGATTCCTCTTTTCTTCCCATCCCCACCCCCCTTTTCAAGCCCCCTTCCCTTCTTCATTTACAGAGCTCAGTTTTCATTTTTTTCCTTCTCTGTGAATGTTTTAAAGAATCTGCAAATAAAAAAAATTTCTGAGCCTGTGCATATTTCTTTAGAAACAATTTCACTGCCCATAAAATTCTTGGTTCCAAATTATATCCACCCCCACCATGCTCATCTTTAAATGTACTTTTCCTGGAACAATATGTGGTCAGTGGAAAAGCTTCGATCTGACTCTTACTCACTTGTTGGCTCATCTTAAAATTTTGTTATGATCAATTATGCAAAACAAAATTTGTCTCATTAATTAAGTGTACTTTCCAGTGGCAGTAAGTAGATTCTCGTGATTATTCAACCATCAGCACTGTCTATATTCAGAACTTGCTCATCTTCCTAAACTGAAAACACTATACCCATTAAACATTCACTGCCCTGCAACAGCATTCACCATTCATTTTTTTAAATGTATTTAGGACAGGGTCTACAGGGTCTTACTATGTAGATCGGACTTGTAGAGATCCTCCTGTTTTCAGCCTCCCACGCACTGGGATTATAGGCACATGCCACGACGCCCAGTCTTAATCACCATCTCAGTGCACCATGTGGGTAAGGCCATCACAGCATGCCAGGAATCAAACCCCAGCTGCTGCGCTCTGCTCAAGCAGGTGCTTTAGTCCCCTAAGCTGTCTGCCTGGCCGAGCATTCTTCATTGTCTCTGTAAATTTAAATGCTTTATCTATTGATATAGGCACTATGTACAAATGCAATCACCAGTATTTATCAGTTTATGACTCACTTATTTCATTTTTTGTAACATCTTTCAAGTCTATCCATGTTATACCACATGCCAGAAACTTCTTAGGACTTAATAATACTCCATTGCATGTGAATGTCACATTTTGTATATCTATACATCAGTGGACACTTGTATTGTTCCCAGCTATTGGGAATAATTTGACTTTGAGCATAGTTTCACAAATACTCATTTAAGTTCTACTTTTAAGTTCTCTTTGGTGGCTATGTACTGAGAAGTTAAACTGCTAGGTCATGAAGTAACTCAATCCTTAATTTTTTTGGAGAAATACCAAAGGTAGAACGACTATTTTTAATAGCAGCTACATCACTTTACATTACTATTAGCAATATATAAAGTATTACAAAGGGTTCTAGCTTCTCTACAGCCTTTATAGCACTTGTCATTTTCTGGTGTGTGTGTGTGTGTGTGTGTGTGTGTGTGTGTGTGTGTGTGTGTGTGTGTTTAAATAACTAACCATCCTAATGGGTGTGAAGTACACTAGTGCCTCATTATTTGCATTTCTCTGATGACTACTTGTATTGAGTATTTTTAATGTGCTGATTGGCCACTTGTTTACCTTTGAAGAAATGGCTATTTAAGTGTTTAGCCCATTTTTAAAACTGGGTTATCTTCATGTTGAATCATAGTTCCTTGAATGTTCTGGATATCAAACATTTATCAGATACATGGTTTGCAGTGATTTTCTTTTATTGGATAGGCTACCTTTTCACTCTGTGTAGAGTGTCCTTTGATGCATGAAAGCTTTTACATTTAAATAAATCCATTTTTAACTATACTTTTCTTTGTTTATTCTTTGGATGTTGCATCCAAGAAATAACTTCCAAATTCAGTGTCTCCCACTTTCCTCCTGGTGTTTCTCTCTAAGAGTTCTAGTTTCACAATTAGATCTTTGGTCCATTTTACATTCATTTATTGTACATAAGGGTCCAGCTTCACTCTTTGGCATATTGCTATCTAGTTTTTTAAGCACCCTGTGGTAAAGACTGTTCCTTCCCAAAAATATGGAAACGTTTTGTAAATAAGGTGAAAGAGGAATTGAAGGAAGGGAAGAGGATTGGGGGAAAAAAAGAATCAAGATATATCATGTAAAGGTGTAAGTTCCCTATGATGAATGTGATCTATGCATATTTAATATGTCCCAATAAGATTAATTTTTAAAAAACACTCCTTGCCCCCACTGAGTGATCTTGGCACCCTTATTCAGAATTATTTTCCATATGTCTGGAGGTTATTTCTGGTTCCTTATTTTATCCAGTGGTCTCTAAGTGCCATTATCCCTGTAATATTCTCTTTCAGTTACCATAGCTTTGTGATATGTTTTTAAGTCAGGAAATGTAAGACCTCTAATTTTGTTCTTATTCAAGAATGTTTGGCTATTTATTCCCTTTCTCTTGCATTTAACTTCTTTTGATTTTTACTTAAAAATAGAAAAAATGTATTTCCCTATAAAGCCATTTTGAAACAGTTAATCGAGGAATCCTTTTAGTAACATAAAGATCATTAGGAGTAACAAATGATGTAAATTATCCATGATCAGTTAGCAAATATAAAAACACAGCAACAGGACCATGGTACAGCTATTAATAACAAAGCTCTCAAGCTTACCACAACTGTTAAGAAATGATTCTGAAGAAAACAGAAATATGAGAATTAAAAATCACTATGAATTAACATTTTAATTGATTTTAACAAAATATAGCAAAGAGCATAAGAAGAGAAGAGAGTAAAAGTGAATGAAGGGCTCTGTCTTGCATAGAAACCAAAAGGTATGTGTTACCTAATTCCCATGGTGGGTGGAAAAAAATGGATATACATATGTATTTTATAAATTTAAGAGAGTTAGCAAAGAAAAAATGAACTACAACTCCTGGGAATTGCTAAGAGGAAAAATAAGATAACTAAGTCAGTTAAAAGCAGTAAAGGAAACAAAAACAAGAGGAAAACTTGACCCTGCCCCTGAGCACACTGAGCCAGCCACCTAGACCAGGCCTAGTGGTGCATGCCTATAATCCCAGTGCTGGGGAGGCTGAAAACAGAAGGATCACTGCTAGTCCAAGCTTCAGAGTGAGACCCTGTACCAAATACACAAAAAAAGAAGATAACTTGAGAAGAACACATAAAATAAGGTGACATGGAAAGTTCCAAATATACCCGTCATCCCACTGCTGTGCTCCCACACCCTGCCAAGACAAAATGGAAGCAGATTAAATTCCCCCATTAGAGAATATAGACTGTGAAATTAAAGCATTCACTTTGCCCTATAAGGTAGTAGATGAGACATACTTGAGATAAAATGACCTAAAGAGGTAAAAATAGAAAAAAAGCAGACAAAGCTAGAAGAGCAACATTGCACATAGGAGTGCAGCATCAGCAGCAAAGTGGGGTTCTGGACAGGGAGAGCTCAAGAGGGAAGCAGACACACTGATGAGCCAGCCACCATGGACTAGCTGTGCTTAGGAAAGGCAGGACTGTTCTGCGCGCGACGGCTGGAGGAGCCTGCCAGCCCCCACTGCCCTCGCTCTGCTAGAGCTATGGAGGCTCTTCTTGAGCCCGGGGCACACATGGACTTGGTGCTATGGCCCAGAGGACCATGGGTGCTACCACAAGGGGAAACCAGTGGTCCAATTGGTGAAGTCTGAGCAGGACACAGAGCACACAGCAAAGCCCCTGCCCTATCGTACATGCTCATCAGGGACAGGACTACCATGTGCTGGAAGAGCCCCCAGATGAGAATGGTCCAGGGAGGGCTGGAAGCAAGAGGCCCAGCACACAGGCACCCCAGTGTGCACAGCTCTGCAGGCCATGTCCTGCCTGAGAGCTCCACAGCTTGGTCCCAGCAGGGCAAGCTGTCAACAAACTGCAAGTTTCTGTGGATCACACCGCCCTTCTCCAGGAGCCTCTGAAGTCAGAGTTGGGGAGCAGATCCCTGGGGGAGCCCTGCCTGCCCTGCATTTGGGTAGCTCTTGGGGGTTCTTACCCTAGCTGCTTTTCTAGAGTCTGTTAGAGACTTGAAAATCCTGACCAGTACGCAGTTAAAAGTGAAAGGCTGAGAGGGCGTGAGGGACCAGATCGCTAGCTGGCTGTTTCCTGTGCACATAACTCATTTAAAATTGTTTTTAAACTTTAAACAATTCCTATTTAATTTTTAAAATAGAAAAGAAGTAACTTCTGACGCTGAAATTCCAAATGCTCACTTTCCAGGGTGTGTGAACACTCTATCCTCTCACCTTTTTCAGACTTCCAGAGGCTGCACTCTTGTACCTTCTCCTTCAGCAAAAATGGGCCACTTCCATCAGGGACCCCGCGGCGCTGGCCTGGATGCCTGACTGCCCCCCACCTCCGCAGAGCACAGGCGCCTGAAAGGTAAGTGCGTCCAGGGCCTCCTGGAGCAAGGGCAATGGCAGCCGCACGTGCAGTCAGCGTCTCTAACCACGAGGGCACCTGTGGTGGTTCTGAAAACACAGCCTGGGAAGTGAGGGCCGCGCCCCTGTGAAGTAAGTGCTCCTACCTGCCACAGTCCCCTGAGATCAAACGAAGGATTATATTTCACACCACAGTAGAAATTGAATTGAACTCAAGACCTCATTCTTGCCAGCCAGGTGCTTGTGCTCCTGAGCTAAGTCCCCAGTTCTTAGAATTAGAGTTTAGGATAGCAATCATTACTGTGAAGAGGAGCACAACCCTGGTACTTAACAAGTGGTTTTCTGCTCATGCAGTTTACTTTATAACTCACATCTCTGAGTGATTATTAAAGTATTGTGAGAAAAATACAAGCCAAAGAAAAGGTCTCTTTTCCCTCTTTTTCTATTTAAAAAAAAAAAAAACAATAAACACTGATACAGAATTTCAAAATAAGAAATAGGAAGTTAATGGGTATTATGTTGCATATTGTTATCCTCAAAGTAGTTGCTCAGATTAGAAGATGTAGTCGTGCAAAAAATGATCAAACAATGTAAGAATGAACCATTCCTTTCAATGAACTAATAGAAATTAATAGTATAATTATCTGGGCTATCTTGTATATTTATATATAATTATTAATTTGAATGAGAAAGAAATAGCAATGAGACAGTTTCAAAACAGTTTAGTAGGGCAGTTCCAATAATTAATACATTGCATAATGTTGTCTTTACAGTAGCTATTCAGAGTATAAGAAGCAGACATGATATCTTGTCTAAATACAATTAATACACATTTTTCTTTTCATTGAACTAAGAGAGTAACTGTATATCTATCCTATTTGGTATGATATATATATATATATATATATATATATATATATATATATATGCATTCTTTTTAACAAAAGAAAAAGTCTCATCATTTTAACATGCTAATTATTTTAGTTTGTAATTTCTTCTTAATGTTCATCCAAAAATACAGTTTATTTCTGCTTGACACCCTAGCATCCCTTATCCTAGCACCACTTCTTTTCATGAGCCACTACAAGTGACCCTAGCAGAGCTAACTTTTATTAGGAAAAACTTCAAATCTACAGAAAAGTTAAAGGACTCGGGTGAAAGCACGTGCATTCTGTACTCTGATTTACCATTGGTTTACACACCAAGAGAGACTATAAGTGTGTATGGGTGCCAGGCAGGTGTGCAGGGTACACGGGTTTAGTTATTCTGTCAGAAACATTTGAAAATGAGTTTCAGGCATCATAACATACTTGGGTGTGTATCTTGTTGGCACAGAGCCATCTGATAGAAAGCTAGAATATTATGAGTACTTTGAAATTGAGCATCAATACAGAAATACTATCCACAAATTGTCCCCGTCCCAGTACCCTTGGTTGTCCTCAAAATAGTCATCACAGTGCCTTTTCTCTGTCTGGCATTCAGTTAGGTGCCATGCACCAAATGTAATTATGTCTGTTTCCTTCTAAACCAAAGCCCTGCTTTTGTTTTTACCTTTCATGATTGTGTGTGTGTGTGTGCTTGTGTGTGTATATGTGTGTGCTGATTAAAGACACTACTTGTGTAGTAAGCACTCTACCACTGAGTAATGCCTTCACCCTTAATATACTGACATAAAATAGACACAGCCATAGATATAGACACAGACGCAGACACAGACACAGACACAGACACAGACACAGACACAGACACAGACACAGACACAGACACAGACACAGACATAGACATATACCATCATTTGACCTGTTGCTGATGATTGTAAGCTCATCTTCCCAGCTAGAGGGATTCTGCCAGAGCTTCCTTTTACAAAGTCTATCTAGTTAGTAACTGATTGGGGGTTGAACTTTGGGACACCATGAGTACTCTTCTGTGGCCAATTTGCACGCAAGGCTTTAGCAACCCTTCACAGTTACGCTGTGATTTTTCACCATCTGTTGATCAGGTATCAGGCTTTGTTTCCTTGCTCCACAGTCCTTCATCTTCTGCATTTCCTGTGGGTGTGAGATCACCCCACAAGGGAGAATATCCAGACAGCCAGGAAGAGGACTCGGAAATTAGGCTGTCTAGGATGCAGACCTGTCCCTCCTGTGACCTACACAGATGCAGATGATCTTGAGCACATACCTCACCTCCCCAGCCTTCCGCATCCTGAAAATCAGAGGACTCCAAGTGACTCTAGGAGACTACAAGCGCCAGGTGCAGGACCTAGCCTGACTTTGGCTACTCTTTTCAGATGCAAAGAGAATCTGAATACCAGGGCAGAGGTTCCACAGAAGATCACATTTTAAAGTTATTGTGTGTGTGTGTGTGTGTGTGTGTGTGTAGGGCAGTGGGTACCTGGGGTTGAACTACAAGCCCAGCACTGTTTGCCTTTTCTTTGAGACAGTGTGTCAAGTTGCTAAATTGTGACCCTCCTGCCTGAGATTCCCTGAGTCCTGGGATTACAGGTGTGTGCTACCAGGCCCAGCTAGATTCTACACCAACAAGGCTGCAGAAGAAGGACAGTTGCAGAGGTGGGAAGCACACATGAGTGAGGAGGAACCTGAGAGACACCACACACGCTGCCCTTCTAGTCATTTCTGACCCTCTCGGGTGACCTCCATTCCTTCTGCTCCCTATGCCCCAGTCTCCCTGGCCTGCAGGCCTTTCTGTCACCAGCAACCAGCTGGAGTTTTGTTTGAATTATGCTTGATATCTTTCAGTCAGAAACATTTAAAAATAAATTTCGGACATCGCAACATACTTTGGCATGCATCATACTGGAGTAGAGCCATCCTCTGGAAGGCTAGAATTCCGTAATTACTTGGTAATTTAGGCCAAATTTAGATCTAGTTGCTTTGACTTTGCAGGCATTCTGTGAGCACAGAGTGAATCTTCCTAGAGAATGTTTTGAAACTTACCTTTTTAAGAAAAACTAACTAATTTAACTTAAACAGCTTGCAAACCTATAGGTTAGCTTAGAATTTGCATGCAACAGCGGATTGAACAGTCTTTAAAAAAAAAAAAAAAAAAAAAAACAGGATCATCTGGGGAATATATTCCTACCCCAGAGATGCTTTTTCTGAAGATCTTACCTAACTAGTTTTCTTCCCTTTAACTGTGAAGAGTGGACACAGGCAGATATCCGCACAGAACATGTGCAGGGGTTCATGCTTCCTGCTTAAGTGTCCCTGGGCTCAGCTGGGGGAATAGCCTTGTGCGTGTTGTCTGTTCCCCTGCCTCTTGAGAGGAACCACCCACACAGTTCTGCAGTCCCCAAAACTGTTGGGACTTGTAGGTTTCTTGGTATGCCCTGGGGAGGGGCAGCAGCAGGAATAAGGGAACAACAGGTGAAAGACAAGAGCCGTCTCATAAAAACCTTGACTTCCCTTCCTGTCACACCTGGGCTGCCTCCCCTCATGTGACCATTCTGATGACAAAGCTGTCACTCTGTGATTAGCCCTGTGCCGATGCCCACGTGGCAGGGAGCCTCACTTCTTAGTTCAGCTGCCACCCAGAAGCCTAGCCAGTGGCCACATAGTGGAAGTGAACTTTCCTCAGTTGACCTTCAGGCAAGACTTCAGCCCAGCCAACATTTGGACTGTAGCTGGACATGGTGTCACATACCTGTAATGCCAGCACTCTGGGAGGCTGAGGCACAGGGACCACAATATTAAACCCACCCTGGCTACTTAGTAGCTTAATGGGACCCTGGATCAAAAATTAAAAAAAAAAAAAAATCAAGGGATTGGGTTGTAGCTCTGGGCAAGGGCCCTGTGTTGAGTCCCTAGTGTTGACACCTTGGGAGTGACACTGAACCAGATACCCAGCTCAGCTGCATTCTGACACTTGCCTTACATAAACTATGAGATTATAAATATGTGCTGTTTTAAGTCCTTAAATTTGGGAGTAATTTGCTTCACCATGATAGGTAACCGATGCAGTGTCCACGAAATTTACTGCATTGATTGTACTTGTGTATGTGCTTCTCAGCAGAGCTCGCGTTCATCTCTTTCTGGGCCTCTCTTCTCCTCTATCTCTTCCTCCTCCCTCTCTCCCTGTTATTAATCTTCCTTGCTTGCTTTCTATTCCATTTCAATTCCCCATCCCCACAGCTGGGTCGCATCCTTGACATTGATTAGGGAGGCAGAAGTCAGAGGCAGCTTACATGTTGGGACAACGGGCCATTCAGAAGAAATACTCCATCCTTGGCAAAGGGCAAAGAGCATCCCTGACTGGAATCAATCGCTTCAGACTTGCTGAAATGATTTCCTCCAGGCTGCGGTGCGGCCTTCTTGGTCTTGGGCCAAGGACTGGTGTTTGAACGAGATTGTTTTCACCATTTTTTTCTCAAGGGAGTGAGGACAAATAAATTTTCTGCTTAAAAATGCAGTTTCTTGACTTCAATAGCGGATCCCATATATTTGGGCTTCCTACTTATCAGTTTCAATATAAAAACAACCTTTGAAGAATTCTAAGTTCCTTTACTGTGGCACAGAAGTTGCCCAAAGCAAAAGGTTTTGTTGGATTTTCCAGGTTATTAGCCAGAATGCATTTGCAAATGGGTGCACTGGCAATAGCATAAGCAACCATAGCTATGCCCATCCATACCAGGCCCTGTGCTGTAAGCCAGGATATGGATGTAGGACGTGCTGTCCTCTTTTAAAGAAAGTGACAGTGAGAATGAGAGGCTTGGCACCAATTGTCCCTAGCTTCTTATGAATGCCTCGTGGGATTTTGTTTGTAGAAATGTTTCTGGTGACCAAAATTGAAAATCCAGATAGCTAGAGAAGAAAACTAAATATACCCCATTAATTCATAAAGTTGTTAGAATATTATAGAAACCTGGATTGCTCTAAAAAATATCCATCTAGGGCCGGCCAAGTAGTTCAGTGGATTAAAACACCTGAAAGCAGGCTCAGGGGCCAGGAGTTCAGTCACCAGGCTTGCCAGACCAGCCTTGCCCCCAGGATGCACTGAGATGGCAACTGACCCTGAGCATGGTGGCACACACCTGTAATCCAGCTCTTGGGAGGCTGTAAACAGATGGATCACTGAGTAGTGAGACCCTGAACACCCTGTAGACCTTTGCCTAAGAAATAAATAAATAAATAATACCCATCTATCTTGATGATTTCTATTTGAAATGTTAAGACTTATCTGTGATGGATGTCTATTGTTGTTGTTGTTATTATTATTATTATTATTATTATTATTATTATTATTATTACTGGCTCAGCCTGCCCTGGGGGTGGAGCTGGCGCAGCGTGTGGTGCCAGGGATCAAACCGTGGTCCCTGTGGTTGTGTGGGCTTTCCTAAGCAGGCACTTTACACTGCTGAACCATCTCACCAGCCTGATAATGGATCTCTTGAATTTGTTTGCTTAAGCAAACTCACTAGTTCTACTTGGAGAGATAGAGCTCTGAATTTTAGCAGTCACTCATGTGTAAGCATTCAACTGAGAGTATGCCATTAAGGAGCTCCACAGCTGAAATTCTCTTATGCTTGTGAAATTTAAATATTTTCTTTCAAAATGGCAGCCAGCTACTGCACCTGCTCCTGTGGTTCTCTTCATGCCTCCTGGCAGTTTCCTAGCATAAGTTGGAACCCAGTGGAACTTGCCCTCAGACTTCCTCAGATGCCCTTCTCTGCCCCAGCCAACAACATATTACTGGGCACACTCACACATAGGTGTGTGCACACACATGCCTACACATGGGTAACTGAACGTGTACACAGGGGACCCACTTAGGGCTAGTTTTTACATGTGGGATGATATGTACTTTGAAATCATTTTTACTTATATTTTTTAATATAAGCATCTGTTCCAGCACCATTTGTTTAAAATTCTATCTTCATTGGATGCCTTCATACCTTTGTAAAGACTCAGCTGTCTGTTCTCTGTTCCACTGAAACAAACGTATTCTTCCAGCAAATTTACTACGTTGATCAGAGTATGCTTAAACGACATCTTACAGCTGGGTGGTGTGGGTCCTCCCACTGTCTTGCTTTTCATCTCTTCCCTGGCTAATGGAATTCCTCTTGTATGGAAAGTTTAGAATCAGCCTTATTGGTGTCTATGAGAAATCTTGCTGAGAGGTTGATGGAGATTGCACTGTGATCCTAAATCAGTGAGAGGCTAATTGACTGTCATGACTGGGCTGCCGCTTATAGTCTGGGAAATCCAGTTATGTAGGTCATATTTGGTCTCTCAGCTCTCGATTTTGTAAACTTGCAGTTCTAACCTCTGGAATGTGTCCCTCGCACTGTTATTCTCCAGGTCTATGCACATCCTGTTCCCTCTATCTTATGGCACCATACGTACTCTACCTATAACCACACATGCACACACACACACACACACACACACACACACACACACACACACACACACGCGCCCTCTACTTCTTCACAAAACCTCGTCCTGCTGGTGTTTGCAGCTCTTCCTCAGAGCCCCATTATTTTCCTTCCAGTCCTGCTTAGGGTGTTCACTTCCCCTGTATTTCTCCCCACTCAATTTCTATTACAGCACTAGACACCAGGTAAAGAAACTCCTTTCATTTATTCAGCCCACCAGCCTGGGCATGCTTAGAAGACAAAGCCAATGCCTCATTTGAGGTCTAGTGTCCTTGGCACCTTCCTTGTAGAAATAAAGACACAAAGGAATGAAGGGAAACTAGCAGCTCCTGAGGCTCTTCGCTGTGTCTAGCGACGGAACAGTGCTAGACTGACAGAGGAATCGTTTCTAGATAGTACCTTCAGGGATACAGCAGGGCTCTTAGCGCCTTTTCTCTTCTACTGAGACAAAACACCTCATGCCCAAAGTTAAAGGGAAAAGATTTGTTTATTTCACAGTTTGTAGAGGTTTCCCGTCCATAATCAGCTGGCCCTGAGGCAGGTGGGTTGGCAGAGGAGTATCTCAGAGAACAAAGGCAGGGCAGACAGAAAGCAGCAAAGGCAAGGGAGGAAAGGAATAGAGAAGCCTCCTCCTATCGAGGGCTGGGATTGGGGCAGCGCCAAGTCTGTCAGAGCCCTGATCTAGTGAGCACCCGCCCAATCCGAGCAAGGCACCAATCACACACTCCAGATCCAGCCACCCCTAAAAATGCCCCACCCATGTATGTATGAGGCTTTGGAGGTGTCCGGACACAAACCATGACACCAGATGTCCCCTGCTGGACGTTATGGTATGCATGACATTCTGTTCCCTTTGGTAACATAGTGTATGAATACTCTCAAATGGCTTGGGGAAGGTTGAAAGGTGACGTCTGAAGTGTGGTGCATATATTGATATATCACACTTGATTTGGCCCCTTACCTGTTGCTGGTATTTTTATAGACATCCGTCTGGGTTACACAGAGCATCCTCGGACATGCTTTTCTGTGCTTCTGACCTAGGTGTCATCTAGGGAAAAAATAAGAGGCGGAATTGTAGACTCTCAAGATATGCACGTTAGAAAACTTAGATGCTGAGAAATGCTCCCCGTGTATGTCAACAGACTGCCAGAATACGCCCCCTAGCGGTATTAAAGAGTACCTGTTAGATGCCACTAAGACTTGGTAATCACAGCCTTTTATTTTGCTGGTCTAATGCCAGTGCAAGTAGACAGCATGAATGGCTATCTTGTGTTGTTTGTTTGTTTGTTTGTTTGTTGTTTTTCAATTATTCCTGTGGTTGATTTTCTGTTCATTGTTGATTGGTCGTTTGCATATCCTGTAAATGGCATATTCATATAATTTGCCGACTTTATTGGCCTAGTGTTCATCATGTATTTTGAATGCTGATCCCTTGCTTATTATGTAACTTCCAAAACCTTTTCTCATTTTCTTAATGATGGCATTTTTACTCTATTTTTATCATTTGTAAGCTTATTGTCCTTTTGTTGTTGTTGTTGTTGTTGTTAGTATCCATTTTATCTGATTTTAATGAACTTCGGCGTTTTCCTCTTCAGAGGGCCCTCTGCTTTAGTCAACACCAGCTAAATGCACAAGTGAGTATCGCTCCCAGTCCTGGAGCTCTGACACAGCACAGCCTGGCTCTGCCTTGTGGCAGCTACATGTCAGCCAAGAGAGCTTCGCTTCCCCAGACTGCTTCAGCACCCAGCCCTCCTTCCATCCAAGGGCCCCCACCACACTCAGCATCCCAGACCCTCCACTGAAGCCCCCTCCACCAGTAAGCACATGAGGCATCAGAGATAGGTGGGGACCCCCAGGGGGCATGTGGAACCAGGCCTAGAAAAGACCCCCATCCCTCCCACGAGCTGGAGACATCAAGAAGTCTCATGTGTGCCTGCTCAGGAAGTGGCTGTGGCCCACATCACCCAGCGTCTTGAAAGTGGTTTCCCATGTCAAAGTCACACACATGCTCACCTATGCTTTTCCTTCTGGAGTTCTCTAGTTTTCTTTCTTATTTAATAGATGATAATAGTTAAGAAACAGTTTTATTTCTCATTAATCCATGTGGAATTTGTTGGTCAGAGATCTGATAGAAGGAATCCAACACAATTTTTCCCAAATGGATTGCCATCTTATTTTGTAGTATAGTCTTTGACTCCTGGGACTCCATCAGGTTGGGATTTCCCACAGGTACTGTCCCAGCAGCATGCAATGCTGTCAGCCTCAGGTGACAAGAGAGTTGACCAGCAGGGGTTTGTTGAAGGTATATATGTATTTTTTTTTCTCTCTCAATAGTCTAGGGTTGGTACTGACATTGAGCTGGCTGTGCAGTGATGCCAGGCAGCATCTTCAAAATTCTTCCATCATTCTCCTCATGATCTCAGGCTAGCATAGCTTTTCATGTCACATCACTTCCAGGTGAAGGAGATGCATGAGGATTCTCTTCCAGAATGGCATGTCCCTTTCACTTATGAGGAAAGCAAAGTGTTTACCCCAAGCAACCTAGGACCTTGTCTCCTGCATTTAGGGATTTGTGGAAGGAGAAGAACTGAGCACAGGAATCTTTTGGCTGTCAGGAAAATCAGTAGAGCAGAGCTCTGAGCTGTCGTGGCTCAGTTTTCATTTCCAATCCTGACTTGCTACATGGGGCTGGATAGGTGACAGCCATGAACATAAGTTGGTGTCAGGTAGAGATGGGCAGAATGGGTCTTGGGTAGGAAACTGAGGACACACGCTGTGACTATGGACCAAGTGGCCTCCCCGTTCCACCTGTCTTCCACTTGCCCATGGTGCTATCCCACTGCCCCACTCAGATAGCTTTCATGGATGCTGTGTGGAAGGAAAGACTTCTGCATCCACTTCATCCTTTATCAGAGCCCCCATCAGGGGCTCATATGCACTTTGTTCTTTATCACAGTTGTCCTGGGGGCTGAAGATGCAGCTCAGCAGAATAAAGTGCCTGTTTAGGTAAGCTTAGGCAATCAAAGGGACAGAGGTTCCCAGGTACCATGTGCCTTGCCAACCCCACCCCTGGGGCAGACTGAGCCATCTAGAGTCTGAGCATGATGGCACATGCCTGTAATCCTAGTGCTGGGGAGGGTGAAAACAGGAGGATCACCATGAGTCTGAGCTGCACCAATCAATTACATTTTTAAAAAAATGCCTTGAAATACATTGCCTAAATTTTATTTTTTAAATTTTTTATTTAAACCTTATTTATTTGTGTTATGGCTGGTTCAGCCTGCCCTGGGGGTGGGGCCGGCACAGCCTGTGGTGCCGGGAATTGAACCGTGGTCCCTGCAGTTGCCTAAACTTTCCTAGGCAGGTGCTTTAGACCACTGAGCCATCTCGCTGGCCCACATTGCCTATGTTTTAGAGATTGTTTTCCACAGAAAAATTATGTGGAGATTACCTCAGTGCTTTATAAAGATGAGAAGAATTGGCACCTTCAAAATGCAGTCTTCCTATCCATTCACCTAAGTTCCCTTCTTATCCCTCCATGAAGATATTTTTGTTTTCCACAGAAGAAGAAAATAAAGATGTCTGCTATTTGTGTGTCTCCCCTGTTGACTGGTAGGATATTCCTTTGGTGTTGGCTACTAAAAAATGAATCTTTTTGTTTTTTAAATGCTCCACTAGCTAATGTTGGTATATAGGTAAAGATATTGATTTTTGCCTTTTGATCTTGTTCCAGTCTTTTAAATCTTTCAGGTGTTCTAACAGTGATGTTCTTATCCTGAAATTTAATAAAGATCATTCTAAAGTTTTCAGTATTAGGACTAATCATTCATATAAGCTTAGGGTCCAAATGCTTTAGCAAGTAAAGAGAGATTCTTCTGTTTCTGATTTGTCCAAATCATTAGGAAAGCCAGATGTGAACTTCGGCATTTTGTGAGACAAACATATTGTTTTTCCTCGTACATTTGGTTAAAAAAAAAACACCCTATGGGCATTAGAACTGCATGTGGCCATTAGTAACCGAGAACAGAAATAACAGGAGCCATAGTATGAGGGGAGTTTATTTCTCTCAGTGCGTCCAGAGTGATGCATCCTGGGGATGACCTGGTCATCTCTCACACTCCCACACACTCACCCTTGCTGCCTCAGTAACCTTTGGTACCAAGCACCCAGGGTGAGACCACCACTACACGCCCAGGCCTTCCTTTGTATTTTTACATTATTTTCTGGAGTTTAGATGCATTTAAGTTTTATATCCATCTACAGATGACAGTCACCTCTGGTTTTCTTTCTTCTGCTGCTTTTCTAGTGCTGATCTCCACATCGTTCTACTTCCATCTTCCAATTAGATACATGCTCAAACATTTGGCTTTATTGGCTTGAGCAAATAGGTATTTATATATTTTAAAAAATGGAGACTGGGCATGGTGGCACACGCCTGTAATCCCAGCACTTGGGTGGCTGAGGCAGGAGGATCAGTACAAGTTTGAGCCCAACCTGGGCTACAAAAGTGAGTTCAAGGCCAGCCTGAGCTGCATAGCAAGACCCTGTCTCAAAAAGACTAATAATAATGATAATAATAATAATAATAATAATAATAATAATAATAATAAATAAAAATTTAAAAATGGAAGTCCAAAGGTGGGGTAAGGCTGGTGCATATATTGGAGGATACTTTCAGGGGCGGGGCTCCAGCTGGGTGTGGATTTGGTCTCCCCTCTTTTATGCTTCACTGTCGAAGAAGGAAGGGGTGCTTGCAGGTGCCACTCACTTTCTTAGAACAGGAAGAAGGGGAGAAGTACATGAGAGGACTGTCACATCCAGCCTGCTCCCTTAGCAGGCAAATGAGTGCTTTCTCGGAAGCCAGGCCCACATGACCTCAGGTGAAAAGATGTGCACATCGGAGGGAAAAAAGCTGAATGAAGTGAGTGCATCTGATGCTGCACATTATCTAGGCAGGGAGCATGCATCTATGGTAACGTATTTGTCCAGCAAGTGCTAGGCTTCAATCTCTAGCACGAAGAAGAAGAAGGAGAAGGAGAAGGAGGAG